>PVLC010004093.1:0-88829 GCA_004027655.1 Graphiurus murinus
ATTTGCATATCTTAAATTTAATGTAAACGGTCATGTTTCAACTTCAATAAAAGAATATCATATTTGAAATTCTTGATGAATCTAGGTGTAATGGAATGAATATTTAAGTAGGCCCTAACGATCACATTAAGCTTTTATTTGGTCACTGTTGTTTTAATATTTTAGTGTTTTTCTTTATTTACTGGACTAAGCCAATTTTAGAAGTAAAATCTGTAACCAAAGCATATATAATATAGTTGTTTCTGAAAAACTAAATAGTATGGTCTTTAGTATGCCATTAAAGTAATGGCTGTCATTAAACAAAAACACTGCAACTCATGTATGATAAACTTAGAAAACAATATTTTAGAAGTTTTTCTATGGTATGTTTTTACTGTAATAAAATCAATCTGGAGAATGTGAGTAAAATGTACTTGACTATGAATAAATGAAATCCCAAGTTAGCACTGGATTATGTTTCAGAGAAATGCATTTGTCCTCATATTTTATATCCGGAACATATGTTCATAATCCACCAGCTGTAATGTCGATTTACTAAGAAATAAAGGATTTACTCCTGGGTCCATCCACTCCTTTCTCCCTTGTTTTAATATCTTTGCTCTGAGATGGGGCACTCTGTGCCCAGGAATGCGGCATCACACATTTACTAAAAATGTATCCACTGAGAGTAGAATCTGTATGCTATTCAGAATATTCAGAAGGAAGAGGATAACTTCATTTAGAAAACAAAGCACTAAATTATAATTTTACAGTCACAACGCAAGCTCCAGCTCTTCCTAGGCATAGTGGAGCAACCTAAAAAAGAAACAAAAAGAAATATATTTGAATTTGGAAGTAAAAATATTGATATTATTATACCTGGCGATGAAATATTGAAATAGTCTGTATTTATTGGCAAAGACCTGCTGTCCTAGCCTTACTGCTGGTCTGGTCCCTTTCCCAGTACCCTCCTCTGAATGTCAAAGTTTCAGACTAAATTGTTTTTGGTATATTGCAAAATTATGTAGTATTCACTCGTCTTTAAAGGTGATTTAAAAAATAGCTCTGAGATTAGTCTACATAAAACAATATATTTTGGCCAAAATAATGTACAATATGAATATGAAAAATGCTGATCACCTTAAGTAACTTTGAGACCAGCATGGAGAAACTATCAACTGTTATCTAGAGAGGTCCTCTAACAGTCATGCCATCTCAGAGGTAGGACCCAAAACACTGCATGCCTGGAGATCTATGCATTCCAGATAAACCAGTAACCTCACATTTATTGACTGCCTTCTATGTGTATGGCAGAAAACCCTAAAATGCATTCTAATACTTTTAAAGCAGAGTAAATATATAATAAACACTACCCATACAATTCCCTAGGAATAGAAACAAATCTGGTGAATGAACTCTATGACAGTGAGACTGGGAGAGAGGGGGTTGCCGGGGAAGAAATATCTTAATTTACAGATAGGAGATAATTCTTAAATCTTTTCACTTACTGTCTTATCTTTCACTTATTGTTTTAACATCCAAGACACCAGGCAATTCATAGTTAAAATAAAAGTTGGACATGAATAGTTTCTGAAGAACTACTCTTAACACAGGATCTATTCATCCAACACAGGGAGAGTTAAATGTTAGTACTGGGGGTAGGGGTGACTAATGAAAAATATTAAGAAAGTTTGCTTTATACTTATGCATGTTAGGGTACGTAAGAAAGTGTTTTTTGAGTCAAGCGTGGTGGTGCATGTCTGTAATTCCAGTACTTGGGAGGCTGAGACAGAAGGATCACAAGTTCAAAGCCAGCTTAAGCAACTTAGTGAGACCTTACAAGGTCTCATTTGGTCTCATGTATTTGGATACATCCAAATAAAAAATAAAATAGCTCAGATGTAGAAAGCCCTGGTGTTTAATCCCCAGCACCACACACAAACAAAACAACAACAACAACAAAAAAGAACATGTTTTTGTCAAATCCACACCACCAACATGACTCCCTAATCGGTTTGACCATCAACACCCATCCCATTCCTATGAATGATTCTAAGAACAGATCAGGCTTTACTTGTAAGAGAATTCTGAATCTGTTGTTTTGATCACTGTTATCTCTAAAAATCAAATAACCTATTTTAAAACTATAGCTGTTTATAGAATTTTAGAAGCAAGGACTTCTAAATCATTTAAATCAAGCTTTTAGTTTGTAACTAGTAGCTTTTCTCAAAACACCAAAGACATTAAGTCTCTGCATTGTGAATAGGTGATACTGTCATCACAACTAACTAGAAAGTTTAGCTTAGGGACTTTGTGAAATACAGTGGAGTTACTTTCTGCTTTGTGTTAAGGCTGGTAGTGGGATGGATGGTGGCTTTAAGACTTGGCAATTTCATTTCAGCCTCTATATAAATGCCCTCCTGTCCATTTCCTAGAACACTGAAAGGAAAATATTTATTTTTCAGATACTATGTTTTTAAGTTCACATTTTTATGTGCTTTAAAGTAGTCATAGAAGTGGCATGTAAACAAAAGAGATTTGTAGTTGTAAATTATTGATTTTGATATCAAATAATTTAGCATAAAGTATTATCTAAAATAACAAGTTTCAAATACTGGGCAATACGTGGGGGGCTGAGATAGGAGGATCGCAGGTTCTCAGTCAGCCTCAGCTACTTAGTAATGCCCTTTGCAATTTAGTGAGACCCTGCTTCAAAATAAAGAATAAGAATAAAAAATAGGGCTGGGAGTGTAGCGCAGATGTAGAATGCCTGGGTTCAATCCACAGTACTGCAAAGAAAAAAAAAAAAAAAAAAAAAAGCCCAATAGAGTTTCTTATAACTGGCCTAAGGGCTTAAATCAATACATCTCAGAAAAAGATTTCTCCTACCTCTTTGTGAGCTCCTTTACTGTCATTCACAATTACTTTTGCCACAGTGGGAAGGGGGCTGACACTAGGTAATCATGTAGTTTCTAAGAAAATCCTGTAGCTATAGTTCAAACCCTCAATCTTATCCCTTCTACTCTCCATCAAGTGATCTCATCTACTTAAGATCAAGGTCATCCATCCAGGTCATACCATTTCCCCTCATCCTTCACTTATAAAATGCCTGCAACCTTCTATACTCAAATTCTCACCTTTTCCTCATTATCTTGAAGGGTAAGATCTTTCCTCCAGTCAGAGCACAACCAGTCTTTGCTCTCAATTCTATCCCCTCCCCTTCTTTCAAAAAGGTACTCTTAAATTTTGCTTCCTTTTTTCTACTGGAATTCTACCCTCTTGTCATCTTTACTGTGAAAAACAAAACAACCTTTGGCTCAAATTCGAATTCCACCATTTATTTGCTATATGTGACCTTGGGCTAGCTATTTAACCTTTTTGTGCCTCAGATTCCTCATCCTGTATAGTGGGGAATTCATGGTATTTATGTTATACAGTTAGGAGGATTAAGTAAATTCTTTAATGTAAAGTGCATCAGAACAGAGCCAGAGTATCTGTGCAATTAATGTTAACTTTCTATAAACATTATCTTAAAACCACACTAGCTTCCACACCTTATTATTCCTTTTACCTTTTTTTTTTTTTTTTTTTTGGTATTGGGGATTGAACCCAGGGACATTCTACCTCCAAGATACAATCCCAGCTTTTTTTTATTTTGAAACAGGATCTTGCTAAGTTGCGGAGACTGGAGACTGGCCTTGACTTTTGTGATTCTCCTGTTTCAGCCTCCCAAGTACTGGGATTACAGGAGTGTGCCACTTCGCCCAGCTTTTCTTTATTTCTTAAACTGTGGTAGCTTCTGCATCTGTCATGTTCTCAGAGGGCCCCACAATCTCATGAATGACAAATAATCTCACTCTTCCTCATACTGTTGAAATGCCCTCTACTCCCTGCAAACATCACTTCCTCTATCTTCTAAGAACCTCTGATCATTCCTTTGCTGTCTCCTTCAGAGGCTACACTCCCAGTTCAACCCAGTGTGTGTGTGTTTATAAAGCTTGGTTGGCAGGATGTGGTAGTATCTTTTGAATCCATCTATATTTAGCCCCTTCAGTCTTACAACTGAAGCAATCTTCAAAACGTTTTTCCTTTTATCCAGCATTTGCTTCCCTGTCCCTAACCCAACCCACCCTGAGCCCAACAGCATGACTCTGCTGAGTCAAAGGCTCCGCTGGCTGCTCACAAGCAAACTTGTAAGCTCCCTTCCCGGGCTCCGTGTGCCCTCAGTTCCTCTTCTCAAGCACAGCCCCTCATAGCCAGCACCCATTCCTCTTTGGTGTGTCTTGGGTATTCTGGTGTCATTGGCATTACTTTCATGTTTTCTTACAATTTCTCTTTTCTTTTCAGCCTCTCTGAATTGGATCATTTAATACTAAGGCTAATTTGAAAACCCCACTTCTTCCTCACTAAAACCCTCCCAACAACCTTTTGTTTCTTTGAAGAGAAAATATCAACTGTGTCATATAAAGGGTTCTCCTTCAGTACCTCTTGTCTACCTACGTTCAGTTCTGTGACTGCAAGGAGTCTCACAAGTTTCAGAAATTTTGTTTTCTTGAAAATACTTACCATTGCCTTGCTCAGTTAAACACTTGAGTGTCTCTTATGCACCCATACTAAATTCTAAATTGGGTCCTTTTTTTTTTTTTTTTTTTTGTGGAACTGGGGATAGAACCCAGGGGCATTTGACTTCTAAGTCACATCCCCAGGCCTTTTATTTTTTGTTTTGAAAAAGGGTCTTGATAGTTTGCTGAGGTCCTTACTAAGTTGCTGAGGCTGGCCTACAAAAATGCAATCTTCCTGTCTCAGCCTTCAAATACTGGGATTACAGGCGTGCACCCTCATGCCCAGCTTGAGTTGAGCATTTATTTGTAAACACGAAATTCGTGATTCTGGTCTTGGTGATGATGGAAGGAAATAGCTCAAAAGATCATTCTTACAAGTGATAGGCCCTCTCAGAAACAGACATGGTTGGAATTCTTTGTTAATAAACTTGCCAGGTCAAGTTTCTTTACTTGTTAATGTAATTTAGGGTTGCCATCTCTATTAGGTTATGACCAGGATTTAAGCTGCTCTCAAGTATCAGTAGGTTTGATATTTAAAAATTATTGCTCATGTATAGGTAAGTTACTCAAAAATTTCGGCTGGTATTCTTGTTTCTTATTTTCCACTCTCTCTCTTCCCTTTGTCACAATCCTCCCATGTCCTGTCAGCTCCATGGATGTTACAGCATTTCACCAAGCAAATGGTGGCAGGTCATTGAATAATTTCTGAGTATTAAGTTATACTTAAAAGGTAACTTTGGATTTTAATTATGTTATAAAACTAAACTTTATCTCTTGTTTTTTCATATTTAATCAAAAGGTTGTGACTTTACCAAATTTATATGATACATGTCAATTGCTATAAATGTCAATATTGAACAAGATGAGTGATTCTTCTTTACCAAAAAGATTGTTTTCTCAAAAAGAGAGTAAATATGACAATGAAAAATGAAATGCTATGCATACCTGGGTCCATTCATTTGTCTGGGGATCATAAGCCTCCACTGTATTAAGGTATGTCTGTCCATCATACCCCCCAACGGCATACAATTTGTCACCAAGTAAACAGACTCCCACTGCATCTCTGCTGATGCTCATAGATGCCACTGCAGTCCACATATCTGTTTTGGGATCATATCTGAAAGAAAAATTTAGAGCTGGAGCTGAAATTGTTCTAGAAATATTTTATGTAAAAACAATTTTGTCCTTTAAGTCTATCTTTTGTCTTCTTATTCGCTATGTACATAAAACACACTTGACCATATTTAAAGAAGATCAAAATTTTCTTAAAAAATTTAACTTAGAGTGTTATAGATTCATTTAGCAGATGCATAATACTTAAAAGGAACTAATGTAAACAAAATGAAAATTGCTTCAAAGCTTTAGATTGCCTATTGTAAATGTGAGGAAATTAATGTTAAGCTCAATATACTGTAGCTGCCCATTTTGGGATCTTGCTTTTTTTTTTTTTTTTTTTTTGCGGTACTGGGGATTGAACTCAGGGGCATTCTACCTCTAAGCTCTACCCCTAGCCCTATTTTTTTATTCTTTATTTTGAAACAGGGTCTCACTAAGTTGCAGAGTGCCTCACTAGGTAGCTGAGGCTGGCCGAGAACCTGGATCCTCCGGTCTCAGCCTCCCAAATGCTGGGATTACAAGCGTGCACCACCACGCCCAGCAGGATCTTGCTTCTTTCACGAGGTATCTTAACTAACACTGCCCAAAGTTGCCTATGTAAGTTGAGCAGATGCTTCATGCTAAGACAACTTCTATTGCTCTGATACCTCCTATATCAATGGCCAGCTTTTTGCTGGACACAGTACTGCAGTGAGCCCATACTTTATTAGGCAAAGTGTATAAAGACTTCCATACTTCCTTTCTGGATTATAACACACATCAAGCACAGTTTGAATTGTTTTTTTTTTTTTTTTTTTTGTGGTACTGGGGATTAAACTCAGGGGCATTCTACCTCCGAGCTACACCCCCAGCCCTATTTTTTATTCTTTATTTTGAAACCGAGTCTCACTAAGTTGTGGAGTGCCTCACTAGGTAGCTGAGGCTGGCCGCGAAGCCGGATCCTCTGGTTTCAGTCTCCCGAATGATGGGATTACAAGTGTGCGCCACCACGCCCGGCTTGAATTGTTTTTTTCCATACAGATAAAATACAGGTGTAACTTGACTGCTTTCTCAAGAAACAACAACCACGTCTACTTAGTATTCCATAAAAAGTGTTTATTATTATCAACAAACTTTGTAGTCTCTATCCTAATTATTTATAATTTATTAAATAAATCACATTAATATTAAAAAATGTGATTATGCCCCTAGCTCTTTGGCACTCATTAACTTGCGATTTCTCTTTAAAATCAAAATCCTCAATAATGCCTCAAGACTACATGATCCGTCGCCATCTACCTCCTTTCCTGTCACTCTCTCCATCACTCTGTTCTTTGGCCACAATGGTTGCCTTTCAGCTTCTTTACTGTTTTGGAGTGTTCATAATGCTTCTATTTATTCTACCTACAAAATGCATTCAATTTTCTCCACTGCCTGACTAGACAAAGCATATTATAGGAGTACCTGACCTACCATCCAAATCTTCTACTGTCATTAAGCTTTCTACCTGGCCCCAAAGTTGAGTTTATGTGGACAGTTTGGATGACATGATTAAGTGTTTAAGGTCTTTTGTTTTTTTTTTGTGGTACTGGGGATTGAACCCAGGGGCATTCTCCGAACTACACCCCCAGCCCTATTTTTTATTCTTTATTTTAAAACAGGGTCTCACTAAGTTGCAGAGGGCCTCACTAAGTAGCTGAGGCTGGCTACAAACCTGAGATCCTCCTGTCTCAGTCTCCCAAGTACTGGGATTACAAGTGTGCGGCACTACGCCCGGCTGCTTTTAAGGTTTTTTATTAGTCTTTTATTACTTTATATTATTTTACTATTTTATATTATTTCCTATTTATATTTTTATATCCAAATATGTCAGAAATGTATCAATCCTTTTTACTTGTTATTTAGGTTCCAGCCCCTGACTCATCATCTCTGAAATCTATCAAGCTCCTTTTCTTTTTTATTAGGTGTAGTGTCTAGTACAAAAAGTACACAGTAAATATTTGCCATATGATTCAATTAATAAATTATACAGCTGGATGTGGTGGTGCACACTGGTAATCCCAGTACATGGGAGGCCGAGACAGGAAGATTGAAGGTTTGAGGCCTACATGTGGTAACTTAGCAAGGGCTAGGGGTTTGCTCAGTGGTAGAATTCCCCTGGGTTCAATTCCAGTATCAAAAAACAAAAAACAATCAATTTTAAGGTAGGCAGTAATACGATGAGAAAAGAATCTGAGTAGGCCATTGAAGAGAGATGGAGAGATGGCCAATGCAGACAACCTACAGAACCACTCTGCATGTGATGCATGCTCAATAAAGAATTAATTTGTCTGGAAGTATTGGAAGTGTAAGTACTGGAGACTTATATTTGTTTTTTCTTTTTTTGGGGGGGGGGTTTCTAGGGATTGAATTTAGGGGCATTCTATCTCCAATCTACACCCCTAGCCCAATTTAAAAAATTTTTTACTTGGAAACAGGATCTCACTAAGTTGTGGAGGGCCTCACTAAGTTGCTGAGGCTGGTCTTGAACTTGCGATCCTTCTGTCAGCCTTCCAAGTACTGGGATTACAAGTGTGTGCCACCATTCCTGGTTTTGTTTTTTTCTCCCTAGTGTTCCTTCAGAGGAAATTACCTCTCCACACAGTCTGAGAGTCTGGAAGTCAAGTTGGATGCGGGAGCATCATGTCCTCCAATAGCATATAGCAGTCCATTCCAGGTTGTCACTCCTACGCCACCTCTCCTTTTTGACATTTGTGCACACAACGTCCATTTATTAGTATGAGGATCGAAGCATTCTACTGATTTCAGACAAGAACTTCCATCACGACCACCAACTGCATAAAGTCTGTAAAAAAGAGCATGAGAAAAGATAAATGATAAATAAGAAACAGTGCTATCACTATGCTTATGATTAAGAGGCTATTCTTATGGCATTTCATTAAACTAAAGGTGCCATCAGTTGTGAGACATCCTCTCAGTTTATGTGCCATTATGAAAAAAGATATGCTACCAATTAAATGACACATGCATATACATCACTCTGTGTAACCTAAAAAGAAAATAGAAATGCACATGAAGGCAAGGACAACTATGTAACAGGTGCCATCTCTCTGAGAAGTCACCATTGACTGCAAGATGCATTGCAATTTTAGAGATGTTAAAAATCTGTCTTCTAACACACACACACACACACACACACACACACACACACACACACACACACACACACACCCTACACTGGGTTTCAAGGAAATCTACCCTCCTAACATGAGTGCTAACTGTGAAAAATGGTATAGTACAGTAAGAGCATGAAATCTTGAATCAGACTCTCAGTTTGAACACTGGTTCTATCACTTCCTCTTTGTACTGTGGACAAGTTATTAAATGTCTGCTTGAATTTTATAACCTACAAACCCTACATCATAAGATTATTGTTGATTAAACTTAAAAGTACTCTGAACAGTACTTAGCATTTAGTAAGCATGGTGTAAGTATTCAAAGAGAAAAATAATTGTCTCTATATTTTATTAGAAAATGACATTTTTAGGAGATCTTAAAGTGTACAAACAACATTTATACTGAATTAACATAGAGGTTAAATGTGTTGGTAACACTTCCTGAAGAATATTTCTCAAGTAATGGGTTTCAAACTGTTCTAAGAACAGTATTCTACAGAAGAATGGAGGGTGGGGTGGGAGTTGGGTGTCTGAAAAATGGTTCATTTGAGATTCAAGTTTTTCAAAGTATTTTTAATTTTTAAAAATATCACCTGGAGCTGGGTGTGGTGGCACATGCCTGTAATCCCAGTACTTGTGAGGCTGAGACAAGAGAACCACAGGTTTGAGGCCAACCTTGGCAACTTAGTGAGATCCTGTTTTAAAATAAAATAGAGTTGGGAGTGTAGCTCAGAGGTTCAATTCCCAGTACTACAAAAAACACTGAAAAAAATCACCTGGCTCAGTTAAATGCCATGCAAGACCCAGCTCATTTATTTACCCATCACAGTATTCACTATGATAAAATAGAAATATTGTATCAACTTCTGGTAGTATCACATTATATTTTAGAGTAAGATTTAGGTCTTCACTTTTTTTTTTTTTTTTTTTTTTTTTTTGCAGTACTGGAGGTTGAACTCAGGGGCATTCTACCTCCGAGCTATACCCCCAGCCCTTTTTTTTATTCTTTATTTTGAAACCGGGTCTCACTAAGTTGCGGAGTGCCTCACTAGGTAGCTGAGGCTGGCTGCGAACCCGGATCCTCTGGTCTCAGCCTCCCGAATGCTGGGATTACAAATGTGCGCCACCACGCCCAGCTCAGGTCTTCACTTTTAATATAACAAAAATGCAAGTAGTTGGCTAATACTGTTTGAAATTCAACTTAGAAAAAAATTTGTATTACTTTCAAATTATTTGAGCAATTTAACTGAAGGGTTTCCTGAGACTCCAATTAAATTGCTGTAGTATTAAAATAGCTGTTGCCATTTCAGCCTTTTATTTATGAGTCAGGATTCTCTTCATACTGGACAATCAAAAGAAAATAGAAACAGGTGGGTGTTCTTTAAAACAGTTATTCTTCTACATTGATTTTATAATAAGTAAAAATTATAAACTTGGATTTATAATTTTAAATATGTTTAGAATAAGCAGGACATAATGGCTCATGCCTGTAATCCCAGTACTTAGGAGGCTGAGACAGGAGGATCATAGGTTCATGGCCAGCCTCGGTAACTTAGCAAGGCTCTCAACAACCTAGTGAGATTCTGTTTCAAAACCAAACAAACAAACAAGCGGAAAAAAAAAAAAGGCTGGGGGTATAGCTCGGAGGTAGAATGACCCTGTGTTCAATCCCAGTACTACCACCACCGCCCTGTGTCCCCCCCCCAAAAAAAAATTTAGAATAAGCTAGCTTGAACTTCCATTTGCTTTAAATATTGAGATTTTAAAAGCTTTCATTTCATTTAAGAAAGATTCTACTATTAAAAATACTTGCCAGTCAATGGCTTAAAAGCAGCCTGAACAATTGGAAGTCTAAGTAAAGCTTCTTTATGTCAAACATGGTAGAAAGAAAAATTTCTACACTCTGAAAATATTAAGATACAGGCCATAACTTATGAAATATAAACACAACTACATTTTGCTCCAGGAAATATTATGAAATAAGTTAACAAAGACAGTAGTTAATTTAGGCTCTTTGTTTTATAGAAATGAAAAAAATTGAGGTTATAGAATGACTTGGTTCTAAATCACAAAGAAGTGGAAAAGAGAAGATGCATAATTTAAAAAACTAACTTCATAGCTTTTTTTCAACCAATAACACAATTCCTATTCATTCCAGATTTTGTAAATATACTGTACTTTAAAAATCAAATTTCTTAATGTTTATAGATTATAGATGGGAGCACTAGGCTAGCTCAGAATTACATTCAATTAATTGTACTTAGGTGGGCTAAAAAGTAAAATATTTCTCATGAAAGGGCAAGGAGAGGTTAAAAAAAAAGTAAGATATTTCTATGCCTTGACATCCTGGCTATAGTAGGTCTCTGTAGGTCTGTAAAGAAGGCAACTGTTCTTTTGTCTCTATTAGAAGTATGGGTTAGGAAGTTTGTGACTAAACAAAAATTAGCCCAATGAACTAATCTATAAAGTTTAACCCAGAAGGTCAAAACCAAAAAGAGACTAGTTTTCTTTCTCTTATCTTCAAATTCTTTTATGGTGACTCTTCCATCAGTTAGTAAAGACATGTAGTAATGAAATTCTAAGTTATTTCTTTAGTTAATTAAAACAAATGAAGGGAGAGGTACAGAGAACAGATAAATCATAAAATTTAAAAGTATTTACTAAGATTTTCTCATTTTTCTTATAACACAATTCTACAAATAATTTTTAAGTTTTTATTTTAACCTTGATTCCTTCTTTCTGGAAATAACAATTCCCTTAAGGAATGTAATGTAAGACTTTAGCGACCACAGAGGGCTTCATTTTGTGGAGGAAGAAAGAGCTGAAAACGATTTATATTTAGCTGCTGAGTAACCAGTAACCAAGTGTTCTGTCTTGATCTGTTTATTTAGAGCAGACAAGAGGCAAGAAAGAGAGGACCTTATACATCCAGGCTTCACCTGTTTACCAAGACAAAAAAGAGGAGGAGCAAAAGTAAAGATAAGTCAGCAGAAATGATGGAAAACATTTTTAGGGAAACACTGAGAGTTTATACTATTTTTAAAAAACATATAACTTTTTTTTGCTGTACTGGGGGTTTGAACCCAGGGGCATTCTACCTCCGGGCTACACCCCTAGTCCTATTTTTTTGTTCTTTATTTTGAAACAGAGTCTCACTAAGTTGCAGACGGCCTCACTAAAAGAGCTGAGGCTGGCCGCGAACCCAGATCCTCCGGTCTCAGCCTCCCAAGTACTGGGATTACAAGCGTGCACCACCACACCTGGCTAACATATAACTTTTAAATGTATATAAACCACCAGATTTTTACTGTACAATTAGCATCCTTACTCTCTGATAGGATAGTCACCATCAAAGAATCTGAAAATAAGAAAGAAAATTGAACAGTTTTCTTCTTTTTTTTTTTTTTTTGCGGTACTGGGGATTGAACTCAGGGGCATTCTACCTCCGAGCTACACCCCCAGCCCTATTTTTTATTCTTTTTATTTTGAAACCGAGTCTCAGTAAGTTGCGGAGTGCTTCACTAGGTGCCTCACTGAGGCTGGCCGCGAACCGGGATCCTCAGGTCTCAGCCTCCCGAATGCTGGGATTACAAGTGTGCGCCACCACGCCCGGCTAACAGTTTTCTTCTTGATTTTGACCTTTTGGTTTAAACTTTATTTTATTTTTGTGGAACTGGGGATTGAACCTGGGGGCACTCTACCTCTGAGCCCCACTCCCAGCCTTATTTTTATTCTTTATTTTGAAACAGGGTCTCATTAAATTGTGGAGGGCTTCACTAAGTAGCTGAGGCTGGCTGCAAACCCGTGATCTTCTTGTCTTAGCCTCCCAAGCACTGGGATTACAAACGTGCACCACCATGCCTGGCTATTTAGAACTATTTTAAGAGACATTATTTTTCAAGTCATTCAAAGTATTTATGTATATCTGTAAGCTGGCTTAATAAGTTTGTTTTTTAAATGGAACTTTAACTATTTCCTTACTTTCCACTCAGTACTGCCACACCTACTGTGCTCCTGGGGGTGGACATGGTGGCAACAAAATTCCACTGGCGAGCCTGAGGGTCCCATCTTTCCACTGTGTTCAGATAACTCCAGCCATCGTGCCCTCCTACTGCATACATGGGACCTTCCAATACTGCCACACCTACGAAGAGACAGGAAAGATTAAGATTTGTTGCTAGAACTCAAAAGTCACATTCTAATTGAAATATAAATAAAGTAAACCTTAAGTATATAATTTTTTTTGTGGTACTGGGTATGGAACCCACTGAGCTACACCCCCAACCCTTTTTATTTTGAAACAGGGTCTAAGTTACCACACACTGGCCTCAAGCCTGTGATCCTCCTACCTCAGCTTTCCAACACTTTTTCAAATGAAATCTTCATATAGTTTCCACATATGAAAAGATAAAGGGAGTGTTTTAAAAAAATTTGTAAGTTCAAATTTATAGCAATTATTCACTGTACAGTAGATTATAAGGTTAAAAACAAGGCTGTTAGTAATAAATATAATAAAAATTTTTAATTAGGGTTTAAAGAAGACATTTTGAAGCTGGGTGTGGTGGCACACACTTGTAATCCCATTACTTAGGAGGCTGAGACAGGAGGATCTGGGTTCGTGGCCAGCCTCAGCTACTTACTGAGGCCTACGCAACTTAGTGAGACCCTGTTTCAAAATAAAGAATAAAAAATAGGGTTGGGGGTGTAGCTTGGAGGTAAAATGTCCCTGGGTTCAATCCCCAGGAGACATTTTGAACTATTGATCATTATCCTTTAAACCTGCTGCAGTTCAATAATGTCTCTTGTATGGCACAATTAATGATAGTATTGCATGTACAATCTAATTTGCAGAAAACATAGCTGGTCATGAGTAATCACATGCTATGTATTATATTTACCTTCAATTAGAATTAAGTTTCTTTCCACATGGCAGAGGAAGGGTAAGTATAAGCAGTTAAATTATACTAACAACCCTATATTTTATAGTATCCAACTTTTTAAGTCATCTTCAGGGGTTAGGGGCATAACTCAATTATAGAGTAATTGCCAAGCATTCACAAGGCCCTGGGTTTGATCCTTAGCAACCACCACAAACAAAACCAAACAACAAAAAATCAGTAAGTCTTTCTGCATCTATGTAATAGCTGATTTTTATGACCTCCAGAGTAATGTTTTATAATTTTCTTTGTTATATTTCATATGGTTTTAATTAAAAGTTCCTTTTCTCAGTATCTTAGCTCTAACCTTCTTGTTTTTACTTCCTTATTGAAACTTTGTCTTATCTTTCATTGAGACCCCTTTTTTTTAATGTAATAATTTGTGCATTGTGAGCATATATCTTTGTTAGGTACAAATTGATAATGACAAATGTGCACACATTTCTCATTTGAACCCTTCCCCAGTGAGTGACCTTGATATAGTTGTGTAAGTACATCATGTGCCTTAGGATCCCCCCCCCATGCATCTCCTTTGGTTAAATCAACTTCTTTGCTTATCGAGGGTCTCTCCTTTTTCATTGAGACCTAATTTTAACCAGTAGTATCAGATCTTTTGCTGTTCTTGCTACCATACCAACCTTTATTCCTAGATAGCTTTTATTACTGGCTACTGGCTCTTTTGAATGGCCTTTGTTCTAGTGCTCAGTATTAACCAAGTATAATGCAAATTGTGCTATCTAAATTCAACTATGTTTTCATTGCTACTCATCTTTCTTTTACGATGACCTATCAAAATCTTTACTGCAACTATTTTAAGCCTTTTTCAAACTGTGATAAATTGACTATAAAGTCACAAATTATTGCTTCTCTAATTTACACCTTTTTGCAACATGACTCTGCAGCTCCTTTCATGGAGACTATGAATTGATTTCCCTATTCTTTTTTTTTTTTTTTTTTTCTTGTGGTACAAGGGATTGAACTCAGGGGATTGAACCCTGGGACCTACACTCCTAGCCCTATTTTACTATTTATATTTTGAAACAGGGTCTCACTAAGTTGCAGAGGGCCTTGCTAAGTTGCTGAGGTTGGCTGCGAACCTGAGATCCTCCTGCTCAGCCTCCCACTTACTGGGATTATAGGCGTGGGCTACCACACCCAGCTTGCTTTTCCACTTTTAATTGGGCTTGCCCATATGACTTGTTTTCGCCTGTGAGATGTTAGCAAATGTGATATGAGCAGAGGCTTGAAAGTTTGTGCCTTGTGGCTTGTTCTCTCTTGCTGCTTTCAAAGCTCTGTGATGCCTTCCTTCACATGAAGGCTGGGCTAGCCTGCACAATGATTAGAGGCATGTGTGCTAATCATCTACTTGCCTCTGTTGCCCAGGCCAACAACCTGCCTGCCACCATCAGACATGTGAATGAGGCCATCCCAGCTCATCCAGTCAACCTGCCAGCCCACCACAGATTCATGAAAATCCAGCAGAGATTGTCCAAGGCAGCTGAGACCAGAAGAACTGTCCAATGGATCCATGAGCTAAACAAATGGCTATTGCTTTAAGTTTTTATGTTTTGGACTGGTTTATTATGCAGTAAAAGCTAGGTGATGCACATGTTTCAAGTTTCGGCTAACTTTATTTCCACCTCCTTCACTCTCTTCAAACAATTTGTTTTCCTATTTCACTGAGAAAAGAGAGGTCCCTAAATTCTCTTCTGTGCATCTTAGAATGCATCATAAGTTCCTTGAGGGTAAAGATAGTGTCTTCCTTATGTGTGTAACCTACAGAACAAAGAGCAGGGCACACAGTACACACTGATCAATGTCTGCTCAATTAATTCTTGAATGAAAAAATATTAAGTTTCTATTATTATATTCTCTATGCTGCCTTAAAATTTTTCTAGGTTTCTACCTATTTGTTCTTAAAAACCTGGATATAAGCCGGGCGTGGTGGTGCACACTTGTAATCCCAGCATTTGGGAGGCTGAGACTGGAGGATCCGGGTTCGCAGCCAGCCTCAGCTACCTAGTGAGACCCTGTTTCAAAATAAAGAATAAAAAATAGGGCTGGGGATATAGCTCGGAGGTAGAATGACCCTGAGTTCAATCCCCAGTACCTCAAAAAAAAAAAAAAAAAAAACACCAAAAAACCCCCTGGATATATATAATAATGCTAAAAATTTTTAAATAAACGTTTAAATTAGGTTAGATAACACTAATTGCCAACACAGAACATATATGTAAAAAGGTGGCTTGTCAGACTACAATGCTACCCTGAACCCTTAGATATAGGTTTGTTTTTACATGTGCTGGTTGCTGCCACATTTATGTATATGCTGCTTCTCACGTAACGAGAATACAAGAAAGACTGCTTGGTGACTAACTGCTACAGGCTCAGATACCAGGCTGATTATCTTCTGCCTAGTACAGAATGTAAAAGGCTATAGCAGCCCAATATATTATATTATGAGTGAATCTGCAGTTGTACTTACCAAGGCCATGTCTATGTGTGGACATAGGAGGCATCACACTCCACGTTTTTGTTTTGGGGTTGTAGCACTCTACAGTATTCAAAGTCTTCAGTCCGTCTCTCCCTCCAACCACATACAGTTTGTCATCTAACACAGCAACACCAAACTGCAGCCTCCTCCCATTCATATTTGCCACAGGAGTCCACATATTAGTACGGAGATCATACTTTTCAATGCTTGTTGCTCCTAATTAATAATACATAGAAGTTATGCAAATAACAATTTCACCATGCTATTTTATGAAACCATACATACAAAAGTATAATTTTATTGGCATTAACACTTTGACTACATCCCATGAAGTCCCTGCACCTCTATCTGGCCCCTCCTCCACCTGTGACCTCATTTCCTACCATTCCCCAGGGAACATGCCAGACCCCAATATTAAAAGGTCAAGTGGGCAAGGCTTATCTGTCAAAAGAGGCCAAGAAGCAACACCCACAAATGGGAGGAACAGGCGGGAAATTAGGTGTCATGGAAGGCAAAAGTAAAAAGTTTATAGCAGGCAGATCTGCTAACTGCACCAAATGCTACTGAGAGGATCAAGTTAAGATGGAGACTAAAAAGTATTACTGGATTAAGTTACCTGGGGGTCACTGATCACGTTAGGGGGAATTCCTTATCTCAGTGGCTGAGACATGCCTGGGAAGTGAGGAACTGAGACAGTGGGCATGGAGGATTCTTCTGAGAAGTATTTTGCTATATAAAGGATGAGGATAGGAATTATTAGGGAGGCTGAGAAAGGTTTTGCTTTGCCTTTAAAATTGGAAAGCCTTGAACTGTTTTAAATGCTAACAGGAAGGATCTAGTTGAGAGAAAAGAAGCTGAAAATACAGTAGATAGAAGGAATCATAACTGATAGTATGAGGTGCTCGAGGAGGCAGGAAAGGGTGGTATCTATAGCACAGGCAGAGGGACTGGCTTTTATAGCAGAGCGGGAACCACAATCCACAGGAGGAAGGCAACAGGTCACATATTATGGGAATTATGAGTATGGGAAGTTTAGGGAGTTGCTGCCGGATGGTGTCTACATTTATTTTAGGAATTGGAAGATTCCAGAATTCTGTTCTGCTTATGAGGTGAGACCAATGGAGGTAAAAAACAAAACAAAACAAAAAAAACAGCAGTAACCCATTAAAATACCCAGGCACCAATTATGAAGACTTCAATTAGAGTCCTGCTCTCACTTCTAAGCTTAATATACTATGTCATTAACAAAATTATGATCACAATGAACATTTATTTTAAAGTATTTGCTACATTAGGTTGAGCAGAGTACTACTGATAATCTCCTAAAATTTAAAAAATAGTATATTTCTAAATAAATAGAATATAACAAATTATATTCTCTTATATGTAACTTTTTTTTACATTTACCTACAAAGTTCTCAGTTATTTGGGATCAATACCAATCTTCTATCTCTGTATCCTTCACACCATCAAACAGAATCCTTTCTATATAGAAGCTGCTCAAATATATATTTGAATTTGAGTAATAATTTTTTAAAAAAAATTAATTAATTTATTTTTGGTGGCACTGGGGATTGAACCCAGGGGCATTCTACCTCCGAACTATATACCCTCAGCTCTATTTTATTCTTTATTTTGAAACAGGGTCTTACTAAGTTGTGGAGGGCATCACTAAATTGTTGAGGCTGGCTGAGAACCTGTGATTCTCCTGTCTCAGCCTCTCAAGTACTGGGATTATAAGCGTGCGCCACCATGCCTGACTTAAAATAAATTTTAAAATAATGAAAGTTTATTCATATGCTTTTTTTTTCTTTCAGTACTGGGGATTAAGGGCCTTGCATATGATAGGCACTCTACCACTTAGCTACATGCCTAGCCCAAGCCTAGATTATCTGCTATAAAAGAATGTGTGATTTATCACTCCAAGTATGCTCTTAAAATAATTTTCTTTTAGATGGGTGTGGTGGCACACGCTTTTAATCCTAGTACTTGGGAGGCTGAGATAGGAGGATCACAGGTTTGAGGTTTGTGGCCAGCCTCAGTTACTTAGTTTGATGTTAGACCCTCCCCAATTTAGTGAAACCCTGTTTAAAAAAAAAAAAAAAAGAATAAAAAATAGGGCTGAGGGTGAAGCTTGGAGGTAGAGTGCCACTGGATTCAGTCTTCAGTTCTGAAAAAAAAAAATTTTTTTTTCTTTTCATCATATTAATCAAACCAAATCAGTTATATAGAAATTTCCACCAAAGAAAAGGTTAATCATCTCTCCTCACTAATAATTAACTTAGGAAATAATTTTTCTTTTGAATTCTAAGTTATTTCTTTTAATTAATTATCTATTAATTTATTTTACAATATTAGAGATTAAGCATGCTAGGCAAATGCTATACCCCTGAGCTACATCCCAGGCCCCTAAATTGTTTCTTTAGATACAGTTTACTAAGTAGTATCATGCTATGAATTGAAAACTAAAACTTATTTTGCTAATTTCAAACATAATATACAATATAAAATATTAAAACAGTTGCAAATGTGTATTATCTTTTAAAAACCCAAATACCTAACACTAACAAAAACCTAACAATTGTAAATTTCTATGTAAAAACACAGGATGTTTTTAACTTACACTAAAGGACTAACCTTTAACAAGTAAGCACAAATATATTATAATACTTCTTAGTGACTATGTAGAACCATTACCAGCTTCTTTGCTGGGCTCTATATTAAAAAGACATATGAAGGGACCAAAAATGAATGATCTGACTACCATCCAACTAATGCAAATTGTTTTTCATTATCAAGACAATGAGAGCAGGGCCTACTAGCGTGTGCCTGTAATTCCAGTACTTGGGAAGCCAAGACAGGAGGATCTCAGGTTTGAGGCCAGCCTCAGCAACTTACAGAGAACTTTAGCAACTTAGTGAGACCCTGTTTCAAACTAAAAAATAAAAAGGGCTGGGGGCGTAGCTTAGTAATAGAAGAACCCTGGGTTTAATCCTTAATACCACATATACACACATCCACATGCATGTACACACACACACACACACACACACACACACACACACACACCAAAACAAATACAAATTTAAAAATAAATTAATTAAACATTAAAAAATAAAGATACTGGAAATAAGATAAATTAATGCCAGGGAAGATAGCACAAATAAGATAGAGGGTAGGAGTATCTGAATATGAGGAAAGATTCAGACATAAGGTTGGTCAAGCAGCAAGGGCCAGATTACGGCATGTCTTGAAAGCTAGAATGAAGAATTTAAATCTTACATGGTAAGAAATAAAGACTGCTGGAGTTTCTGAGCAGAGTAGTGGCATGCCACCATGACTGGTTCCCTTCTACATTTAATAGTTGGCACTTTACTGTAAGGAAGAACTTTTTCTTCCCCCTTCTTTACTTGTATCAATGTGGACTCACGGACATTTATTAATTTAATAAATACTCTTTTACCATCATAATTTGTTTCAATACTCAAATTATACCAGATTTGGACAGTGGTGGCTCCTCCAACTGCTTACTAAGTTTTTTGACCTATCTCCATCATTCTTTCAACACTGTTACTTTCTGGCACCAGAGTTATGCTCCAGGCTTATTATTATTATTTTTTTTCCTTTTTTGTGGTGTTGGGGTTTGAACCCAGGGGCATTCTACCTCTGAGCTATACCCTGAGCCCTATTTTATTTTTTATTTTGAAACAAGATCTCACTAAATTTCTGAGGTTGGCCTTAAACCTGTGATCCACCTGTCTCAACCTCCCAAATACTGGTATTACAGGCAGGTACCACCATACCTGACTCTTCCAGGCTTATCTTGTAATTTTTCTGTCCTTGTCCATTTGGCCATGTATAATACTTAAATTCCTTCTTTTTATGTTCCTTCAAATAAAAGATTATTCGATACCTTTTGTTGAATCCATTCCTCCAACTGCAAATAATGTACCAACAGTTGACTTCCTAGGTTTTGTCCGAGGACTTTGTAACATGGGTCGTCTCTCTGGTAATAAATGATACTTCATTGCTTCCATAATGAGTTTTTGACACTCTATGTCATCCCGAAAAAGTGCATTATTTTCCATGTCTGCCAGGAACTAGAAAAGAATAGGATGTATTTTAAACTAAAACATGCAACATTTGCAAGATTTACATTTTAAATGTCATTGAAAAAAACAAGAACTAAAGAGCACACATGGTATACTTTAGTTTCTTAATGGGGGTTATCTCTCAGTAGTGGGAATAAAATACTTTTTAAGTAATCTTTTAAATGTTTTTCTATAATTGCCAGATTTTCTAATAATCACTATATGTTGAGAACTAGAAATAACATTAATTAAAGAATAAGAATAATAGTAAGTGGGAGTTCAATTAGAATGGCAATTATAAAAAATACAAACAGTAACAAATGCTGGCTAGGGTGTGGACAAGTGATACACTGTTAGTGGGATTGCAGACTAGTGCAAACACTTTGGGAAACAGTATGGAGGATCCTCAGATGAATGAGAATGAACCTACCATATGATCCAGCAATACCACTTCTGGGTATCTACCCAAAAGAATGGAAACCAAACTATCAGACCAATGCACGTGTATCTATGTTTATAGCTGTACAATTCACAATTGCCAAACTATGAAAGCAGCTAAGATATCCATTAACAGGTGAACGGATTACGAAACTATGGGATATGTACACAATGGAATTTTACTGAGCCATAAAGAAGAACAAAATCATGTCATTTTCAGGGAAATGGATGCAACTGGAAAACATTATGTTAAGTGAGATTGGTCAGTCACAAAAAGTAAAAAATTGGATGCTCTCTCTAATATGTGGAAGCTAGCGAGAAAGTGGGTCATAAGAGGGACTCTAGATGAAGGAGAAACCTTAGATGAGCAAAGAAGGTGACTTAACTGAAGGTGATGGGGCGGGGGGCACCCTAATGCACATGATGTACTTTCACAAACATATCAAAGTCAATCACTAAACTGAACTTGAGAAGGAGGGAGAGGGAGGGAGTGGGGTGGGAATTGGGGAAGGGATAAATGAAAGATGTGTGCATGTATGCCTTTACCAGCTTATACCTAACAAAGATGTATGATTATAATGCACCAATAATAAAAAAAAATAAGTGTGAGTTGACTAACTAGACTGCACTTACTTGACTTCTCTAAACAATGTTCAAATACCATCACCAAAAAACAAAATTCACCAGTTTCTTAAGGGCAAAAAAACTCCAAATGGTGATTATTCTAAAAGAAAAAATAAAATCCTTCATGTTTCACTGAATCCTATTTAATTTTTTATAAATACTTATATATGATTATATCCTGCCTTTTATTTTATTTTGCTTCTTATTCTTTAGTTTTGAAATAGGGTCTCACTAAGTTGATGAGGTTGGCCTAAAACCTGTGATCCTTCCTATCTCAGCCTGCCAAGTACTGGGATGAGAGGGGTGCACCACATCTGGCACTGCCTTTTTAAAAATGAAATTCATTTCCTTTAGTGTTTGGTTCTCCACGGAGCCTCCTCATCCTGCAACCCATCACCATTATATGAAGTTCCTGCTTCTGCACACCCCTGCTGATTATTATTGTCTCTTTATTTTGGCCTGTTGAGTAGGTGGAAAATGTGGTTTTATTTTGTGTTTCCCTAGTGATTAATGATGTTGAGAATATGTTCATGTTTTGATAATGGCAGAGAAGGAAGAGTTTCTAAAAAAGTCACTATAAAAATTTGTGGCATTTGAAAAAATACACAACATGCCAAAGGCAAAAAAAGTCTAATTAGGATACAAGTCTCATGACCTGTACCAGAGTGCAAAGTCTGGTATTAATTATTCCATATTTTTTCTATGCACACAAACATAGTAGCCACAAAAACCATTACTGAATATGCATTAGGTTGGCTCATTTAGATTAATCTTACTGTTCATATTACTTCTGTTATAATTACTTTAGTCCTTTCTTTTCTTTTTTTTTTTATTCATACATTGTAAGCATACATCTTTGTTAGTCCTTTCTAAATAAAAAAAAAATATAAAAAATTGTAGAGAATAAAGTCTTGGGAGATTTTATAATAACTGCGATTTGAAGCAGAATATACTTCTTAGCATGCTTACAGTCTCTATAACTTATTAATAAATGAAATTAATTATATTTAAGTAACAAGATGGTAATAATAGGAAAAATACAAAACCATGAATCTAAGAATCAGAATAATCAAATGGAAGGTTCTAGATATCATTCAGAAAATTATTCAGAGGGTACTAGAAGAGAACTATGATACATAGATTCTAATGTACTCTGCATTCTTGGTGAATTCTAAATTCATTCTCTGCAATAAAGAACGGGAAATTATTAAAATGTAAGCATTTAGAATAGAAGAAAAACTTTTTTTTTGTGGTACTGATGATGGAACCTGGGGGCATTCTACCTCTGAGCTACAGCCCCAGCCTTATTTTTTATTCTTTATTTTTATTTTATTTTATTTTATTTTTTTTATTTTTTTTTTGCGGTACTGGGGACTTAACTCAGGGGCATTCTACCTCCGAGCTATACCCCCAGCCCTATTTTGTATTCTTTATTTTGAAACCGAGTCTCAGTAAGTTGCGGAGTGCCTCACTAGGTAGCTGAGGCTGGCCGCGAACCCGGATCCTCTGGTCTCAGCCTCCCGAATGCTGGGATTACAAGCGTGCACCACCACGCCCGGCTCTATTCTTTATTTTGAAACAGGGTCTCACTAAGTTGCGAGGGCCTCACTAAGCAGCTGAAGCTGGCCATGAACCCGGATCCTCTAGTCTCAGTCTCCCAAATGCTGGAATTACAAGCATGCACCACCATGCCCAGCTAAAACAAAAACATTTTCTTTTTGTTTTTTTTTGCAGTACTGGGGATTGAACTCAGGGGCATTCTACCTCCAAGCTATACTCCCAGCCCTATTCTTTATTCTTTATTTTGAAACCGGGTCTCACTAAGTTGCAGAGTGCCTCACTAGGTAGCTGAGGCTGGCCTTGAACCTGGATCCTCCGTCTCAGCCTCCCGAATACTGGGATTACAAGTGTGCGCCACCACGCCCGGCTCTCTCTTGCAAATTTTATCTTCACTCTCATACTTGTTTGCTGTAACTATTTCTCTAAAATTATCCCCTCAAACATAAACAGAATGTGAATGACTTATTAACTCTATAGAGTTTTAAAAAATGTTTTGGTATCCAAAATTTGTAAACTATAAGAATACTGACTCATTTTATATTTCTGACTTTTAGTAGAAAACAATATGGAATAGTACTATTGACGATCTCCTAAAATTTAAAAATAGTTTTGTTTTATATATAGATACTATATTCTCTTATATGTAACATTTTTTTACATTTACCCTAAAAAATTCTCAGTTATTTCTATCTCTGTATCCGTCACAGCATCAAACAGAATCTCTTCTGTATAGAAGCTGTTCAAAAAATATATTTGAATTTGAGTAATCTTTTTAAAATAAATTTAAAAAATTATTTATTTATTGAATGAATATGCCAGATATCTCTTAATTCTTATATAATGATAATAATAATCTTATTTATAGCACATTTTATTTCACATAGCACATTTCTGACCTTTATAATAATCCTGTAAGATAGAAAGGATACTATATCTACCTGACAGATAAAGAGATAAAGGAACTAGTGTGTGAATATGCCAAATAACAGAGTATTAAAATGTCAGAGCCGGAACTGTTATCATATCTTATTAATCTCTATATCAACAGAATCTACTAGTATTTAGTAGGTACTTAGTAAATGTGTAGCAAATAAAATAATAAAAAATTTCTGGTTCTTCTAACTGGTTTGTAGCTCAGTCAAAATAACTAATTCAAAATAAAAAAAAATAACTGATGCAATTTAGCTATCTAGACCCTTTGTATTGAAAACATAAGAATAATTTTATTAGCTTACCATCTTTTAGTTAAACATTTTATCAGAATATATGTAAATGTTTATTTGATAGAACAAAGAAAAATACCTATAAACAAGTATCTATTAATTACCTGTGGCGCAAGAAGAGGTAGTCTAATATAAGCCAAAAGTTTACTGAGGTCTTTCCGTCTCTGTTCCAAATCATGACGGACCCAAGTAAGAAGTGCATTCAATATTGTCTCCTCATTTGGAATGTTCATGTCATCACTGGCCAAGAGCTTTGCAATTTCACTGGCTGGTAGTAAAACAAATTCCTGATTTCTGATTACTTCCATGAAATGTTCCTAGACAGAAAAATAGTAAATAAACAATATTGTTTCTTCTGGCCACTATTCAAAGATTTTTTGTATTAGATAATCTACCCAAACATAGTTTATACTTTAAATCTTACAATGTATTACCACTTATTATGAAAGAAACAACAGAAACATTTAAAGTGATATCATGTTGCTAAACATGTATAAATAGAATTAAGTTGTATTTTTATTACATTTTTAAAAAGGACCTGTGACATTTAGGTATTGCTTTGTCCAAGTTAGGGAATAGTTTTGGCAAATCTTTTGAAGAAAGATAGAAAAAATGAATTAAGACAGTAATATATATGATACTTTAACATCAAAAGTTAGTTGGGTTTGTGAATCCCAACTAACTTTTGATGTTAAAAAGAATTTAGCCAATAGAGAAGCCAAATTATGTGGGTGAGTTTGAAGCTATTATCCAGAAATGGCCTCCACGCTGGCCATATTTTAGATTCTGGTTTGCCCAGACCCTGCTTGGGAAGAGAATTTGTCCTCAAGGTAATTCTAAAACCAAATTAGCCATTAAGATTGTTTTAATGTTATTTATAAGACCACTCAGAATTTTAGGTTTGTTTTGAAAATTTTAATCTTCTCTAATATGATTTATGTACAAAGTTATTTGGGCCTCACAGGAAAAAGAACCAACATGTTGATCCAGAATGTAGAAGAACCAGGACCGTAGATTAAGATGACTCAATCTGGCTGCCTTTTAGAATCAAGGTTTCTGTAACTTGAAATGGGAGCTAGAAATACCCTTAGGACTGAAATGAAATTTATAGGCTATTGTGCTAAATAAGCTGTAGAGAAGAAAAACTCACCCTCTGATTTAAAAAAGCTGTCTTAATACAGATTGTTTATATTGTTAAACATAAATGCAAATGCTTGACATAGGTCCTTTGATTTTTTTCTCATACTTCCTAATGTTCTATCCTTTTCTTAGCATGCAGAGTTTTAGTAAAATAGCTAAGGCTTTTTAAATTAGAGCTAGAGATAAGGTCTATCAATAACTATCTCCTATATTAAAATGAGAATCATATTTTCTATTTAGCCTGTGGTAACCCAAGTGAAGCACTGATCTAAAATATTTCTTGGGTTGACATTTCTTTCAGCAGAAATTCTTAAGAGGAAAACCATTCATGAATAATTAACTAAACTCAATTGCTCCAATTCATCATGATTTGTTAAAAGAGACCCAAATGAATCTATTTTAAATGATTGAGTATCATTTTCAGAAATATATTTTAATAAAATCTTAATGCTAGAATGGCTTCAAGCAAACTGTTCTACTCAGCTGTACACTGACACTGTAAAATGACTGGGTAACATGTAGCAAGAGCTATAAAAATGTTGATTCTCAATCCCGCTAGTACAGCTGTGGCTGTTTAATCCTTAATAAACACTTTGTAAGTAGAAAACAAAGCTGAAAACCTAATAATGCTTCTTTGTGTTATTTATAATAAAATATAGGAAACAGTCTAAATGTACAACTATAGGAGGTTGTAACTCAATGGATTATTAAACATGCAATAAAAATCTTAAAGACAAAGATAATTTAGCTACCTGTGAAAATATTTGTTATGTAATGTTTCTGAAGAAATGAAAAATAATTTACATTTCTAGTTATTTAAAGGTACAGTACAAAATAAAATAAAGCTACAGTGTACAGTATAAGCAACATATTTATAACTATTGCTAACTATACTTTCAAATGGCATTAATCCCATCTCATCAATAATAAAAAGACTATTATATAAAGATCTATTTGATGAATAATTTGTTGATATATCTACTTTAGAATAATGGCCTTTCCATTCTAGTATAATATATATTAAGGGAAAAGTAAGTTTTTCTTCAAATTATGAAATACTGCTGAACTCAAAGTTAAACACAAAGCACTTTTAAAAAGTATTAATTTGGTTTTAAAGCAGCCATTTTAGCAGAATTCGATGCTTTTGAGAAATAAAATTTAAATTCTTAAATTAAATGTTTATGTTTGTTTCATAACTCCATAATGGCATTAAGTAGTTGTAATGAAATAACTAGTTAAATGATTTGCTCTAGAGGTCATGTTCAGAGATGAGAACAAAAGTTTCCATGGACAAAAAGTCCATGCATCATTTACTGACTGAACTCTCTGGCACATTATATGCATACTGCATATTTTATTTTATTTTATTTTATTTTTGCAGTACTGGGGATTGAACTCAGGGGCATTCTACCTCCGAGCTATACCCCCAGCCCTATTTTTGTATTCTTTATTTTGAAACCGGGTCTCACTAAGTTGCGAGTGCCTCACTAGGTAGCTGAGGCTGGCCTCGAACCCGGATCCTCCGGTCTCAGCCTCCCAAATGCTGGGATTACAAGCATGCGCCACCATGCCCGGTCATACTGCGTATTTTAAATCCATTTTATGGTACAAATCTCATGTTACTAAATGCTTGCTAGCATTGTGCCCTTTCCCTCTTTGGAATAGTTTCTAAGCAAATAAAAATTACTGGGAGATTTATTTAAATTGAAGATTGAATTTTGCTATACATTTTTATTCAGTTCCCATAGCAACAATTCAAATCTGACAATCTGTCTCTATATTACTTGTTGTTAATAGAACTCCATTTCATGTCTCTGTTGAAACTAAGTAATGTTAAATAGTGACCTTGAGGAAAAAACTTATAACTAATTGGCTATGAAAATAGCTTTAAAAACATCCATCTAATTTAAATTTAATTTATGTCTAAGCCTTAAAACAGCAATCATGCCTCTGCTGTAAACAACAGGAGTGACCTAAATACATATAAATGTTTTCACATGAATAAAATTTCTTCCTAGGAATGGGATATTAAATTATAAACTTATTAGAAAGAAAAAATCCAGATCTTTTTTAAAAATTTATATTCATCATATCCCAAAATGTACTGGAAACTGCAGGTGTAAGGTTAAAATAGAAATCTACAAAAAGGATAAAGATTGAGGGGGGAAATTTTGCAAAGAACTTAATCAAAAAAATTATTAATACCAGTATCTGGGACAGGAGGATCACATGTTCCTTCATTCTCAATAAATAAATAAATAAATAAATAAATAAATAAATAAATAAAATAAAATAAAGGGGGGGGCTGAGGGTGAAATTAGTCTAATACTGTGCTAGGTCTTCATGTTATTTTTTATTGCACAATTTCTTATTTTTTCACTTGGGGCACTGTGATGATCATAAACAAGAAGCATTCCTGAGAAGTAATTACAATCACAGGGAGAAAAACAAATCATAAAGTTTGTGGTATTCTGAGTGCTTTTGTTTCTTCACATAAATCTCTACTGTGTTGACTAGAGTAAATCTACATGATGATGATGATGACCATGTGATGACAGTATCATTTATTGACTGGAGATATGATGGGCCCAGTACTGTTCTGAGTGTCAAACTTTCTTATGTGTGTCTTGGGATTGAACCCAGAGGCATTCTACCTCTGAGCTACACCCCAGTCCTGTTTTATTTTTTATTTAGAAACAGGATCTCATTAAGTTGTTAAGAGCCTTGCTAAGTTGCTGAGGCTGGCTTTAAACTTGTGATCCTCCAGTCTCGCCCCAAGTACAGGATTATGGGTGTGCGCCACCACACAGAGCTTCTGATTGTCAAACTTCTATTAACTTTTAATACTCACATTAACCTTATGAAGTAGGTAAAATGAATCTTCCCAGTAGATTGTGAATATCTATTCTTAACAACTTTTCCAAATCTCTGTATTTCTAATGAAAGGTTCCTAAAGCACTGCCAATCTCTTCACAGACAAACCAACTCAAATGAAAGCAAGGAGGATAAAGAGGACAGACAAAATAACATTTCCTAAATGCAGGTAAAATTAGTAATATGGAAAATGGAATACATGTATGTGAATGTTCACGTTCTTTCTTACACATAAATTCCTTAATTGAAGCATTTATATCAAGTCTTCGATCACAGCCTTTCTGTAGTGTGGGAAGATGGCCATTCCTTAAAAATGTGCAGAGCCTACCTTCCCCATCCCCTCTACTGTTAAGGCGATGAAGACTAGTCCTAACAATATGATCACAAACTGCCCTTCTTTTCTTATTAATTAACTAATTAATTAATTGTCTGTGGTACTGGGGATTGAACTCAGGGGAATTCTACTTCTTCTTTTTTTTTTTGAGGTACTGGGGATTGAACTCAGGGGCATTCTACCTCCGAGCTACGAGCTACACCCCCAGTTCTATTTTTTATTCTTTATTTTTGAAACCGAGTCTCACTAAGTTGCAGAGTGCCTCACTAGGTAGCTGAGGCTGGCCGCGAACCCGGATCCTCTGGTCTCAGCCTCCCGAATGCTGGGATTACAAGCGTACGCCACCACACCCGGCTGGGAATTCTACTTCTAAGCTATACCTCTAGCCCTATTTTATTTTGAAATAGGGTCTCACTAAATTGAGACTAAGGATTTTGCTGAGTTGCTGAGGCTGGCCTTGAACTGTGATCTTCCTGTCTCAGCCTCCTGAGTACTAGGATTACAGGTGTGTGCCACCATGCCTGGCTTTATTTTTTATTTTGAAACAGGGTCTCCTTAAGTTGCTGAGGCTGACCTTGAACCTGAGATCTTCCTGTCTCAGCCTACCAGGTCTTTATTTTCTTGGTATATAAGACCAGTTCACATGCTCTTATCCTTCAGGCTACTGAATCAGAACCTCCTGTATGATTTATTTTGAGCACATAATTTGCTACAATTAATAAGAATATTGTTCTAAAGGGCTACAAACTGTTCTGGCATATAATCAGATTTATCCTTAATAAAAAGCCTCCCATTCATCCTCTTATCATTTGAATTAGCATACTATACACTGCAACTATAATCACCAATTTCCATCAGTATGTTGACGATTCTGAAATTCACCCATGTGCTACAAAGCAAAATGTTTGGGAAGTTCTGTTTTAAAAAGCAGCACAACTAAAAACATTGACTGGAACAGCTGAGGCCACCACCCTGCTTCTTAGTGACTGTTGTGAGGGCTTGATTCATCTACCCAGGAGAAATATTACTTGGTTTTTCTCCCTCCTAACTCAATGAAAATATGGCATGCTAGACCATGAACCTGAACCTTAAGACCTGTGACAACGTCAGGTGAAAACAGCAACATGTAGATAAGCTTTCAATAATAAGGACTAGGCAAAGAGGATATGCCTTTCTGTCTTTTGAATACATACCATAGTATAATTGTGAGCCACTTTATGCAAATCTGTACAACCCTGGGCATCAGCAAAAGAACGGATTCCAAGACAGTTGGATGGGTGAAGCTGTTTCATTAAAAACTTACAGCATGCTTCTACAACCTGTGAAAGCTGAAGAAGGCAAGCTGTAGATAACAGGCACTCAATATTATCTTCTTTTAATTCAAGGCGGCCTTAATGATAAAAAGAAATTCCATTAACCAAGGAAATACATGAAGCTTATTTTATAAAATAACTGATATTAACATTTCTAAATAAGAGCTTATTATAGACCTAGAAGGCTTAAGACATTCTGAAAAGAAAAAAAAGTATTGAATGTGGGAAAAAATTTATTAGTTCTTTGTGACCTCTACTAAAATAAAAAAGTAAAATGAATGTCTTTTTTCAGAATGTCTAAATGATTCATTAATTAGTAACATATCTATTATAAATACCTCTCCAACTTTAAGTGTAAATTTGACTCTTACATTAACATTTTAAAATATTCAAAATCTTCATTCTGATGACCACTTTAAAAGTTTTAATATGGAGATTTTAACCAATTTGAGGTATCACCAGGGGTGGTGACAACAATAGTAGAATTAACTATGGCATACTCTATTAAAAGCAGAAATCTGAAATCTATGCGATAACATAAATCTAAGAAATATTAGTTTACATTTTCATACTATTACCTGTATATGCATACTGAATCAAGGACCACAATGAGTTTGGTTCTACACCTTCCATTTTTATTTCTTCTTGTCTTGCCTCTCTAACATCATTAGTAAACATGGCAGCAAAATAATCTGAGACAGAGGAGAGCACCAATCTGGGAACACATTAGAAAAAAAAATCAATGACCACATTAAAGTGATGACCACATTGTTCTTTAACAAATACTTCATCTCTTTTTTAAAAAATTGTTACCCATAGAAAAATGGGAAATGAAATTTGACAAATTGCTTTATGGTCTACTTCTTTCCTTTGAATAATAAATTACCATTACTGAAAGTTTTCTTTTGAGGTAAATCATTTACCTGCTTAGCACTCAAATATCACTTTATAACATTCAGAAAACAAGCTATAAGCCCACAGCACTAAATCAACTATATATAAAAAGAAAAGAAAAAAAAAGTAAAGGTTACTTTTTGGTTGTCATTTAAAACTTTTTTTTTTTTTTTTACATGGCAGCTGGGTGCAGTGGCACGTGCCTGTAATCCCAGTACTTGGGAGTCTTAGACAAGGAGGAGGATCAAGATTCAATGCTAGTGTATGGTACTGGGGATTGAACTCACTAAGTTGTGGAGTGCCTCACTAGGAAGCTGAGGCTGGCCACGAACCTGCATCCTCTGGTCTCAACCTCCCAAATGCTAGGATTACAAGCGTGGGCCACCATGCCTGGCTAGCAACACTGTTTTAAAATTAAAAAATAAATAAAATAACATAGGGGTGGGGGTGTAGCGCAGAGGTAGAATACCCTTGAGTTCAATTCCCCAATACCATAATCAATTAATCAATCAATCAATATAAAAGTAAATATATAATAAGCTGGACATGGTAGTACATGCCTGTAATCCCAATATTTAGGAGGTTGAGAGAGGAGGATCGCAGGTTTGAGGACAGCCTCAGCAACTAAGCAAGACCCTCAGCAACTTAGTGAGACCCTATTTTAAAATAAAAAATAAAATGGGGCTGGGGTTGTGGCTCAGAGGTAAAATGTTCCTGAGTTCACTCTAGTACCACACACAAAAAATAAAAAATAAAAGTAAAAAAATAATGGTAGTAATAGTAAATATATGGGAGACATTTAAAAATGGTTTTAGCCAGTTATTTTCAACATTCATAATATTTTTATTATCATAGTACATTATGCCTGTATTTTATTATAAGATTATAATTTCTGATATAATACAAAAAAAACAATAAAATTTTGTTATATTAGCTGTCATTGTGGGGTAAGTGTGTGTGTGTATGTTGCTGGAGTTAAACTAGGGATATTCTACCACTGAGCTACATCCCCAACACTTTTAAAATTTTCTTTTGAGACAAGGTCTCACTAAGTTACCCAGGCTGGCCTCAAACTTGGGATCCTGCCTCAGTCTCCTGAATAACTGAGACTCTGCATGATTTTATTTGACAGTCAATATAAATAAAAATAAGTTATAAAGCCGGGCGTGGTGGCGCACGCTTGTAATCCCAGCATTCGGGAGGCTGAGACCGGAGGATCCAGGTTCGCAGCCAGCCTCAGCTACCTAGTGAGGCCCTCCGCAACTTAGTGAGACCTGGTTTCAAAATAAAGAATAAAAAATAGGGCTGGGGGTGTAGCTCAGAGGTAGAATGCCCCTGAGTTCAATCCCTAGTACTGCAAAAAAAAAAAAAAAAGTTATAAATATATATGTATATATCTTTTGAAATATGTACTTTCACTTGATTATACATCTTAAAGATATTTCTATCAGCATACTTATATAAATTTACTGTATTCATTTTTTAAGAAGTAAAAATTATGATACACCTAATAAATGAAGCTCCCTCTCTAATTCCATTCTCCTCCCTCCTTAGGAGTGACACTACTGAGTCATAATTGCTCTCTGAAGTACTATACCAATTTAGCCCCCCCCCAGCACTGAATAAGAGCTAACATTTCCTTATAATATTGTCAAATATTAAGATTTTTTGCCATCTGCAAAATGTTTAATGGCATCTTGTTTAAATTCTCATTTGCCTTACTGCTAGTGTGGTTGCAGATCTTTTCAAATATTTACTGGCCTTCAGCATCCTTCAGAGTACTATTCATTCATTCATTCATTCATTCATTCATTCACTTACTGAACAAATATTGATGTACTGGGCACTATTCTAGATAATCAAGAAACATCAGCACACCAGAGAGACAAAAGACTCTTTTCCATCTTGTCTTATATTTTTAGAAAGGAAACAATGAACAGTAGAAGTATATGTTATATATGCTATAGTATACTAAAAGATGGTAAGTGCTATGGAGGAAAAAAAGTAAAGACAAATGGGGAATGGATGGTGAGTTTAATAGGTGGTCTCACAGAAGGTGACACTTGGACAAAGACTTGAAGAGGTAAAGGATTTAGCCATCCAGGTATTTGGGAATAGCATTTGGACAGAAGCTGCAGCCAACACAGTAGTGCCAAGCCAGAAGCAGCACAAAAAGGGAGCTACAAAGGGGTCTGTGTGGCTCATGCAGAGTGGGCAAGGAGAGCAGTAGGACAGCATTTTACAGAGGTATGGCAAGCTAGGTCACATAGGTCTTTCATATCTGATGACATGAGGAGTCACTGATAGGTTTAATCAGAAAAGCAACTGGATCTGAGTTCCATTTTAAAGGATGAATTGGGTAGCTGTGTAGAAAACACAATGTAGGGGAAAAGGGTGAAGGTAGGGAGACCAGTTATAAGTCCAGAAGTAGCATGGTGATGGCTCATACATACAAGTACAGCAAGTAAGGTAATGAGTTCAGTTTGGAAATACTATAGACTTTGAGATGCCTCTATGAATTAGATTGAAATACTTTTTCTAGTAAACCCATGCTCATATTATGGATGCTCTGTCACTAGCATGTAGTAGCATCTCAATAAATGTATGCTAATTGGTAACTATAAGATGAAGTCTGTTCTTTCTAATGTTTTAGTTCCACTTTGGAGTTTTTTTTTAAAAAAAAAAAAACCACTTTGGCCAGGCATTGTGGCACATGCTTGTAATCCCAGTACTTGGGAGGTTGAGGCTAGAGGATTGTAGGTTCATGGCTAGCCTCAGCAACTTAGTGAGGCCCTCTACAACTTAGTGAGACCCTGTTTCAAAATAAAAGAATAAAATTGGACTGGGTGATAGCTCAGAGGTAAAATGCCCCTAGGTTCCATCCCCAGTACACAAAACCAAACCAAACAAAACCAAACAAAAAAACCCACTTTAGAACAGAATACTAATTAGTTATGAAGGTCATAAAAAACCCTTTAGTTATAATGGTAATTAATAATGCAACAGAATACATACAGGATTATCAGAAGAAAATGAATTATTTCTTATTAACAGTTCTTTTCCTTTCTTATTTTAAGAAATAATGTATCATTTGTGTTAAAGGCTTTTCCCTCTGAGTACTGCTTTTCATATTTCTTACAGATCAGTAAACAGAGGTTATGAAACAAGTGGCTCTTTAAAAAACATAAAAGGAGCCAGGTATGGCAGTGCATGTCTATAATCCCAATACTTGGGATACTGAGACAGGAGGATCACAGGTTCAAATACAGCCTTAGCAACTTAGACTGCTTCAAAATAAAAAATAAAATAGGGCTAGGAGTCTAGTTCAGAGATAGAATGTCCCTGGTCTCAATCTCTAGTAACAACAACAACAGTAACAACAACAAAAAGAACAAAACAAAAAACCCCAAAACAAACCTGTTAAGGGGTCAGGTATGTAACTCGGTTCAGTGGTAGAGCATGCCCTTATATGCCTAAGGCCCTGGGTTCAATCACAGAACCCCCCAAGCCTAAACTCCAAAAATGGTCAAGACTAACTCTATTTCATCAGCATTTTTGCTTCTAACTACCCACAAACTCTAATTTCCACCGAGCTTATCTAAAGTATTTAATAGGTAGAATGTGGCATGAAAGCAATTTAGAGTAGCTGAAATCTATACCAAACAATATTGACTTATCTAAGACTAGTGTGCTTTGTTTTTATGTTTCTAAAAAGGGAAAATGATCTCTTGGAGAACATTTAATATGTAGTAATTTCATATACACTATTTTCTTTGTGGAAATTCCATGAGATATACCCCTTTTCAAAAACATAATAGTCAATTGGAGTAAGTTACTTCACCATATATAACTAAATCATCTAGGTAACATTTCATAAATATAGAAATTTAGAAAATAATTACCTGTGAGCTGGAATCCTGCGATCACCAGCAACTAAAATTACATCGCATAACTGTTTATGTCTCAGATAGTTTTCCATTTTTTTAAATGTTTGCTCAGCATGATTAAGGGCTTGAAAAAATTCATCTGACGAACATGGCTCCATAGTATGGCAGGATGATAATGTCTGACTACTATTGGAAGTTCTGAAAAGAAAGAAAACACATTTTGAAATATCACTATCCTATTAAAATGATCCTTCCAATTAAATCCTTTTAAAGACTCCAAATGTAACAGAATCAATGATAACTATCAATAATAATGTAAAATCACTCATTACTTTTGTCTTTTAAAATCAATGATGCCTCAATTCATATTGTACATCCTATAATTGTGAATGAAGATGACATCTAATTGCTAATAATAGTTACACATATTCTTTGTAGTAACTCTTTGAGGTCTCTTTGGTAAACCCAACATCTTTGTTGAAAAAGAGCCAAACTATATTCATATCAACAGCATGTCTCCTAACATTATACTTAAAGGTGTAAGTGATCATTCTATTCTTATCTTTGAAGCCAAGGCTTTTAAACTGTTTTGGAAATACAATTCTAAGTCATCTTTTACTTAAAAATGGGTTCCATTCCACAGTTCATTTGTAAAATACACTGTCATAAAAACAATGTATAAATAATTCTTTTGATTCTCTGGTCACCTTCAAGAGTCTAGGTAACCTATAATGTATATTAAATAGGTTAAATTAAAGAAATTTGAAGACCTGAATTTAAGTGTCCAAAAATTATTTGAAATTTCAAATTACAGTTTGAAGAGTGTGAGTTCTATGCTTTCATCTGATTTGTTGATGGACAGTGAAATGGTTAGGATTAAGAATTAGGTTTGAGTTCACATACCCCATTCCCATCTCCTCTTCAAGATCATTTAAATCAAGTAGTCAATATCTGTTGGCTGTGCAATTAACAAAAAGCCATTGATTGTGCCATAACTTAATTCTCATTTCTCATCAGATCTTAAGGAAATTATGATTATAAGGAATGCTTTGTTGAATCAAGCCTCATTATATCTTCAGAGAATTTTCTTAATGTAACTCTTTAATAATGTTATCAAAAAAGAAAAAGCCATTAGATCTCTTCTTAAAGTAAAAGGAACTGAAGCCAAGGAAATTAAGTGTCTTTCCAAGACTTACAGAGTTTGTTTACAACAGAGACAAGGTTGTTGTAAAGACTGCTATGTGTTTACCAAAAGGGAATATAGCTGGACCAGTTTCCTAGTCTCTCTTATAAGCAGTGTGGTCTTATGATGTAAATACACTGTTATCTCACATAGTTCATCTTAGTGAAAGTAGCTGAGTGCAAGTATGGCTTTCCTGTACTTCCCCCATCCATGGGTTGTACAGAGAAGACTGAAGACTTAGATGAAAGAAGTGGTCAAACAAATCAAAGGCAACCCAAGCAAGAACATTCATGTAAATTATATCCAGAAGAATATTTATATTGGAGATTTATCTGTTTCTGAAGTTAGCAGTACCTTGACCAATGAAAATACCTACCTAAATACTCCCAGTTGAATGTATTTTCAGTGCCATATACATATGGGCACTACAAAAAAAAATGTGTTTTTTGGGGGGGGAGAGGAGGGGAGCTAGGTTTAGAATGGTAGCTCAGTGGTAGAGCATAGGCTTAGCATGAGTGAGGTCCTGGTTTCAATCCCCAGCACTACATATACAGAAAAATCCTTTAGAGGATAACATATGTAATTTAGAAGGGATGTGTTATATACCATGAACTTATTGGTGTAATTCAGTAAAATACATTAACAATTTCACATTTAAGATCACTATTCTCAGCTGGGCATGGTGGCGCACGCTTGTAATCCCAGCATTTGGGAGGCTGAGACCGGAGGATCTGGGTTCGCCGCCAGCCTCAGCTACCTAGTGAGGCACTCCGCAACTTAGTGAGACCCGGTTTCAAATTAAAGAATAAAAAATAGGGCTGGGGGTATAGCTCGGAGGTAGAATGCCCCTGAGTTCAATCCCCAGTACCGCAAAAAAAAAAAAAAAAATCACTATTCTCTCCCTAATATGCAGAAGCTAGGGAGAAAGTGGGTCATAAGAGGGACTCTAGATGAAGAAGGAGAAACCTTAGATGAGCAAAGAAGGTGACTTAACTGAAGGTGATTGGGGGGGGGCATCCTAATGCACATGATATACATTCAAAAACTTATCAAAGTCAACCACTAAACTGAACATGAGAAGGAGGGAGGGGAAAGGGAATGGGGTGGAATTGGGGAAGGGTTAAATGAGAGATGTGTGCATGTATGCCTCTACCAGCTTGTACCTCACAAAGATGTATGATTACAATGCACCAATAAAAAAATCACTATTATAAAATTGTATTGAGTAATGTGGAATTATATGTTATTTATATAATGAGAATTAGAACTATTTTAAAATCGAGGAAAGGAATTAATGGTATGATAATAAATAACTTGAAAATTTTAAACTTTTTCAGTAAAATAGTTTTATATTGTTAAAATACCAATAAATGATTATAAGAGCATTAGTCATTTAAAAATGAGAGAAAATTATAATTTCTAATTTTTTAAGCCATAAATTCTTTTAAGAACAAAGTAAGTGCCAGCCGTGGTGGCGCACTCTTGTAATCCTAGTACTTGGGAGGCTGAGACCAGAGGATCCAGGTTCGTGCCCAGCCTCAGCTACTCAGTAAGGCCCTCCACAACTTAGTGAGACCCTGTTTCAAAATAAAAATAAAATGGGGTGGGGGTGTAGCTCAGAGGTTCCATCCCGAGTACCATATCAAAAACAAACAAACAAAAAAACACCCTACAGTGGCCTTTACATCTATGACAGGCTGAGGACCACTAGTAAACACTTCAGTCAAGAGGCAGATTCGCTACAAAAATCAGTGTGTGATGAACCTGCAATTCAAAACAGTCTTACATAATGGATACTTTATTTCAAATATATACAAACTGAATTTCCTTGAATAAAACATTTTAAATGAACTAGTAGAACTTTATGGAATATTATTTTCAAGATAAGTACATAGGTAAAACATTGTAACTGTTTATATAAATATTAATGAAAAATAACTTGGGCTTCTAAAATAATATTTCAAACTTCTAACTTCTTTATTTGCTGTCAAGCCTTCAACTGCCATCACATTAAATGAATATATTACTTAAATGTGACAATTAATTCACTGAGATTTTTGGATATAACAATTACTTCATAGCTACAAGTGAAAGATCAAAAGAAGTGGAGGCTTCTGATTTGTGTCCTCTTTAAAAATGAAGCCACTGTTCACAAAATGAGCTCAAAGGATTATAGAACCTGTACGCCTGTAATCCCAGTGACTCAGGAGGTTGAGGCAGGAGGATTGCAAGTTTGAGGCCAGCCTGAACAACTAAGAGCCTGTCTCAAAGAGTCAAAAGGACTGGGGACACAGCTCAGTGGTAAAATACCCCTGGGTTCCATCTCCGGTACCAGAAAATAAATAAGTAAATAGTATAGAACAGAGCTATTTAATAGACTTGAAGAGCTACAGAGCTTTCTTGCAATTCTTGTTTTTATTTTTAAAAAGCATTTGGAACTTTGTATATACAATTTAAGAAGAATTTACTTTAAGAAAAAAGAATTTACCAGCAACCTAGCGATATCGTTTCAAAACAAAAAACAAAAAAAGGGCTGGGGGTGTAGTTCTACGGTAGAACTTGGTTCAATCTCCAGTACTACCACCACCAGCCCCCCAAAAAGTTTTAGCAGCTTTTTTGTTTTTGCTCTTAATCACTCACCAATATCTCTCCAATTTAACCCATCAAACTAAATCATAAAGAAATATTCACATTGTCAATTGCACAGAGCCAAAGTATTAAAAACAATTTCAATACTGGGTACTGAAGCCAGGGGCACACTACCATTGAGCTATATCCTCAGTCTCCCTCCCTACCACTTTTCAATTTTATTTTGAGACAGGGTCTCAATAAGTTGCTGAGGCTGGCCTCAAGCTTGTAATTCCCCTACCTCATCCTCCTGAGTAGCTGGGACTATAGTCGTGTACCACTGTGCCTGGCGTATTATCAGTTTCTATAAATACATTTCATATTTCTTACTTAAACCCAGCAGACATTCCAACCCATAATATGAACATCTGAGAATAGGCCATTTATGGAACATTTAAAATATATTTCTCTCTGATTTAACTTGATCTTTTACATAACAGAAGAATTATCTAATTATCTCTGTTTAGTTTTATGTGTATACTACTACTAAGATGGTAAATCATATTTTAAAGAATTGTATGAGATCATTCAAATTTTTGATAATAGACTTTCATTGTAATGAACTATATATTGCTGAATATTTCTGAGCTATAGGGAAACGTTTAATTTTTAGTCTGTGTCTCTGCAGTAGGTAATGAATCTATAAGTCCAGAAAAAAAAAATGTCTAACCGTAGAAAAGATATGCAAAAAAAGAGTGTCATCAACTTTACACTGTAACTCCTAATATGCAGCATTGCATCATACCAGTTAGAAAACTATGGGGATGCTAAGATATGCTTCTTTTAGTGAAAGGACTTGAAATTCGAAGACTCAAGTTTCATAAACTAGAAAATAATTAAGTAGCAATGCTGTCCACCCCTATAATTCTCCAAACTTCACATTTGTGCTTGCATGCACAGATATGCACCATGATCCATAAACAGGTCACAGTAAGTTGCACAGGCCAGCCTTGAAGTTGAGATCCTCCTGGCTCAGCCTTCCAAGTAGCTGGGATTGCAGGCATGGCACCAGGCCCAGATCCTTCTTTTTTTCTTGTTGTTAAAAACTACTTAGATTTTTTTACTTTCATCGCAAAAATTTGCATTAGGATTTCTTAATGGAATAACTTTTCAAATGAAATTTTAAAAACTACTTCACAAGAATAGTATTGTATGTGATTCTGAGTAGGAAAACTGTTTCAAAACTCTAAACGGACTGCTTTGTTTGGCTCACTCCCCATGTGAGTAATTTACTCCCAGCCACCTGCAACAGAGTTTGGACATTTGGAATAATGCCTTGGTGCAGGTGCAATTACTGTATCATAAATCTTCTGGCATCGCTTACAAATGTTCAAAACCACAAATATAAAGTAAAAATGCAAACTGTTCAGTATAGGCTAGTAGTTTCTAAATTTTTCTTATGAATACTTTTTAATATACTTTTAAGCATGTGCCCAAATACAGATAATTACTACTTTATAAAAGATAGATACCATTGTGAAATTATTTATATTATTGGATACAGACAAAATTAGAGATTTAATAAAAATATATATTATTACTCCAATCAATCTTCTTATCCCCAATTGAAGTATAGCTGTTATTGGAATAACAGAGAAGGGAACAGTCCACTTGGATTAATATTTAGAAAGGCAACAAATAGCAGGTAAAATCTGCAGTATGTCTAAGAGTTTGAGGAGGTGGTGTTGAAAGTGGTCCCCTTTAAGGAGAGGACAAGCCAACTGCATAGAGAAATAATAAGAGCTAAAGAAAAAGAGTATCACCAGGGATGTAGCTCAGTGGTAGTGTACGCACCCCCCAAAAAGAATATCTTCATCCCTTCCCTTCTCATTACAAATGTAATTTTTGTTGTTGTTGTTGTTGTTGGTACTAGGTATTGATCCTAGGGCATTCATCACTGAGCTATATTCCCAGCCCATTTTTATTTTTATTTTGGATAAGGGTCTCACTTAAGTTGCTAAGGTTAATCTTGAACCTGCAATCATCCTGTCTCAGCCTCCTACGTAATGGAATTATAGGCATACACCACCAGGCCTGGCAAGACAAATGTATTTTGACTGGAAATTTATGGGGGTTTCTCTCCCTCCTGATACCCTGGCCAGTATATCTGTGGTGAAGAGTTAAATGTTTCTAAGAATCAAATTTTCTTAAATAATAACCAATGTGAAGGGAAGGGCTAATGAGTACTCTCATATAATGCTGGAAAGAATGAAAATAGGAGCAATCATTCTGAAATGACTTTGATAATACAAATCAAGAATCTTTTTTTTTTTTTTTTTTGGCGGTACTGGGGATTGAACTCAGGGACATTCTATCTCCGAGCTATACTCCCAATCCTATTTTTTATTTATTTTGAAACAGGGTCTCACCAGGTAGCTGAGGCTGGCCGTGAACCCGGATCCTCCAGTCTCAGCCTCCCAAATACTGAGATTACAAGCGTGCACCACCATGCTGGGCTCCAAATCAAGAATCTTAATGGGTATACCCCTTGGACTCTGTCCAGAGGAAACAATCATGTACATGTACAGAGATCTAGCTAAAGGGAAGATTTATCTTGGGTTGTTTCTCCTTTCCTCCCTTCCTTCCTTTCTTTTTGTAGTACTGGGGATTGAGCTCAAAGGCTCTACGTCTGAGCTACCCTCCCAGCCCTATTTTTAATTTTTATTTTGAAACATGGTCTCATTAGGTTGATAAGAGTCTCACTACTTGCTGAAGCTGTCCTTGAACCTGTGATCCTCCGGTCTCAGCCTCCCAAGTACTAGGATTATAAGCATGTGTCACCACACTCAGCTAGCATTATTTTATTTGTTATTTTGAAACAGGGTTTCGCTGAGTTGCTGAGGGCCTAGCTAAGTTGCTGAGGCTTATCTTGAACCTGCGATCCTCTTGTCTCAGTCTTCCAAGTATGAGGATTACAGGCGTGGCCACCATGCCCAGTTCAGGTGGTTTCAAAAGGAAAATATTGGGACAATCTAAATCTTGGTTAAATGAAAGATATATCCATGCATGGAAGAACAGTACACCCATTTAGAAAGATATAAAACATTTAATGATATGTTTCAGTGGACAAAACTGTTCCTGTCTATCCTGGACTTCTTCCTTTTTCTGGTAACAGAACCTACCTCTACCTTTTGGGAAACCACACATTCCTACCTTTAGACAAGGCTGGATTTGGATACTTACATAACACCAGCAATCTATTTTTCTTCTCTACATTCTCTTCTCTTTGTGGTGATATCTTGGGTAAATGTGGTAGCTTGGGAAGAGGACAGAGGTGACCCAGCAACTGAGGTCTGTAGTATCATATCTCTTGGCAATAATGATTGGTTCTGGTGGGCACAGGATCCAAACAAGGCCAAACAGAGTTGATTTTATATTTGTTGGAACTCTTGGAAAAGAGTTATTCTCTTTCCATTGTAGTTCTAAAATGATAAAAAGTAAAACTGGAACTGCTAATGACTTCCTTGCTACTACTCTGGGAGTTTACTCAAGATGTCATCACAAAGAGAAAAGAATCTAGAGAAGGAGAAAAATAGATTACTGGTGTTATGTAAGTATCTAATCCAGCCACTTCCTTATTTTTTTATTTTTTATTTTTTTGCGGTACTGGGGATTGAACCCAGGGGCATTTTACCTCTAAGCTACGCCTCCAGCCCTATTTTTTAGTCTTTATTTTGAAACAGGGTCTCACTAAGTCGCAGAGAGCCTCACTAAGTAGCTGAGCTCAGCTGGCTGTGAACCTGGATCCTCTGGTTTCAGTCTCCCAAGTACTGGGATTACAAGCGTGCGCCACCATGCCCAGCCTTAAATTTCTAGTTTTTGCTTAAGTCAATTTGATTTGGGCTTGCCTTTTGCAACCAAAATAGTTTGAATTTTCAATTTTACCTTAGGATTAATAAAAAAAAAAAAAAAGCAGGTTACAAGTCAGTATGTTTAATTAAGTTGAGATTATTTTATCTTTTTGCGGTACTGAGGACTGAGGCCAGGGGCATTTAACCTCCGAGCTACACCCACAGCTCTATTTTATTTTTTATTTCTCACTAAGTTGAGGAGGGCCTAAGTAGCTGAGGCTGGCCTTGAACCTATGATCCTCCTGTCTCAGGCTTCCAAGTACTGGGATTACAAGTGTGCGCCACCACGCATGGCCTTATACATTCTTTAAAATGATCAAATTGTATGATTATGTGTCTATGTGGTGTGTGTGTGTGTGTGTGCATGTGAGCCATTTTTTCATGCCTAATATATCTGACTCTTAAAATTTTAAAGCCTCACTATCCAGTTCCAAATGGAATACAAGTAAAGTAAAATATGAGCAATAGTTGGCATAGACAGGTTCTTCTGCTTTAAAATTCTGGAGTTTAAAAGGGCAGTTGTATGACTGTAGTGCCTGTCCTTTTCTGAAGCTAATGTTAGCTTTCTCAGCAGTTCTAGAAACTAAGATGATTTCAATAATTTTCTATTGCTCTTAAATCATACAGTCAATTTCAGTTACTTAAAACTAAGAACTATGATTGATAGCAGTGTACAGATAGGCTTCAGGGACTCCATAAACTCCTTGAACTATGTACCAAATATTTAATACACACGGAGTATTTTCTGGGAGAAGTTATATAGCGTATGTTAGATTCTGAAGGATCAGTCCATGATACGATGCGGGCATACAGGTGATGGGGGGAACAATGCAATATATCCTTCCCAGATACAGGGACACTATAGTTGAACCTCTTTGCTAGTTCTGGAAACAAATTTTACTTTCATGTGGAAATATAAAGAATTTAAATTTAAAATGGAGCCCAAATTAATAGACTGGTTTAAACAATGAGATCTGGAGACAAAGAAATTGAGATAGTCCTTGAGGAAAGGTGGTAACTATGAAGATAACCCTTGCTGGGAGAGGAAGACCTCAATGTCTTCAAGATGAGGAAAAGAGAAGCAAATAGACTGACAAAGGAATAGAGATATCTAGGGCTGAAACAGAGTAGAAAGCGATATGTAAGATGGGACCATGGATAGAGTGTGGCTGGACTATTGTGACCCAGCCAGGCTTGGCATTCTCAAGAGCCACGTGAAGAGAATCAGCTGGCGCAAGAAGGTGAATCTGGTTAGAACGAACACTGAGCTACATGTTAATCCAAGTTGAACTTTACAATTAATGAACACTCACAGAAAACTGTCTCCTTACATATAGATAATAGGGTGTGTGGATAAGAGCATGAAATCTCTACGTCTTAATTGTTTAAGTTCAAAAAACAGCTATTTCAAGGTCAGCATCCACGGTGATAAGTCAAGTTAATAATATATACTTTTGATATGTGAAGAAAATGATACTTTATTTCTGTGGTATTCCTTCCCAAAACCCATAACTTCAGTCTAATCATGAGAAAAACATCAGACAAATCCCAACTGAGTAAGACATTTCTACAAGACATCTGACCAGTACTCCTAAAACTGCCAAGGTCATAAAAAACAAAGAAAGTCTGGGAAACTGTCACAACTAAAAGGAACCTAAAGAAACACTATGACTAAATGTAATGTGGTACCCTGGAACAGAAAAGGGCATTAAATAGGATACTAAAGAATTCTGTATGGACTTTAGTTAACAAATTATCAACACTGGTTCTCTAATATAAATGATATACCATATTAATGTAAGATATAAATAATAAAAAATGGTTGTGGAGTATATAGGACTCATTGTACTATCTTTGCAATTTTTCTATTAACTTTAAACTTCTAAAAAATGAAATTTATTTTAAAAAATACAGCAATTTTACTTACTAACCTTGAGCAAGTTACTTAGCCTTTCTGTGCCTCGTTTGTCTCATCTATAAAATTAGAATTAAGTTAGGTTGATAACAGCAAATTAACTAAGAAATCTGTTGCGATGACTAAATGAATTAATGTACTAAAGTGCTTAGTGCTTATTAATTGTGAGGCACATAAAAGTTCTCACTAATCCTGTTTTCCTTATGGTTAGGAAGTACCCAGTATTAGCTATGATTGCTTTTAAATATTTTTAAAGTGCAATAACATTTTATGCAAACTGACTAAAAATAAAATGTATAACTTTATAAACAAAATTTGAAATAATGAAATTCCCCCATTTTTTTTCTTACTGGGGATTGAACCCAGGAGTTCTACCTCCAAGTTACACCCCTAGTCCTATTTTGTTTTTTCTTTTGAAAAAGGGTCTCACTAAGTTGTGGAGAGCCTCGCTAAGTTGCTGAGGTTGGCCATGAACTTATGCTTCTCCTGTTGCAACCTCCTAAACACTGGGATTATAGGCATGTACCACTGCACTCAGTGTAAATTCCTCCAATTTAAAAGATATCAAAAGTTACATAATTTCAAAATGAGTAAATCAAGTGAAATGTAAACTGTTTTTATACTATAGTCACATGGTGGGCCATGGGCCACCATATATAAACCTAGCTAGCCATGGTAAGAATTGGTCTGGTATTAAGATCTTAGGAATCTATTGTGCACATAAAAGGTGATGAGTCTGCTATTGAGAATTTAAAGTTCTCCATGATATAAAAGAAAAAGTTTATTTATTTTTTTGTGGCTACTGGGGATTGAACTCAGGGACATTCTACCTCTGAGCTATACCCCCAGCCCTTTTTATTTAATTATTTGGAAACAGGGTCTCACTAAATTACTGACAGCCTAAGTTGCTGAGGTTGGCTTCGAACCTGTGATCCAGTCTCAGCCCCTCAAGTACTGGGATTATAAGCGTATGCCACCATGCCCAGCTTAAAAGTTTATATTTAAATACCAAAATAATGACCTAGATGACTCCCATTGAAACATGGTGACTAGGTTATATACCCAAGATTAAAGTTAAAAGGTGAGAAACTAGCTAGGCATGGTGGAGCACGCTTGTATTAAGGTTTAAAGCCAGGTTTAACAGGTTTAAAGCCAGGCTCAGCTACTTAGTAAGGCCTGCCACAACTTAGTGAGATCCTGTTTCAAAATAAAGAATAAAAAATAGGGCTGGGGGTGTAGCTCAGAGGTAGAATGCTTCTGGGTTCAATTCTCAGTACCACACACACAAAAAAAAGGTGAGAAACTTTGAAACTACTTAGCAGGATGGCAGCAGATATTACCAGAATGCTAACATTCAGGCAGACATTTCTCTTAACTAGAATATACTGACAAAACATATTACCTACACATGATGCCTCTTAACTCCTGTCTTACATTGTCTGGATCCACTGTGGATATTGTGATTTGGGTATACAAAATCACTTAGCTGTCTTCCCCTTTTTCTAATAACTCAGTTTAAGTCCTGAGAGGTATGTAAACATGACCACTTAAAAAAGAAACTAGTATATTATATGTATTTCCTGATGATGTTTTTAACCTTTTAAGATTTTAATCTATAACATGCTCAAAATATTTTCTATATATTTAATTATTTGCAAATATCATATAAAAATTGCTCTCATTATATATAAAAATTTGATGAATACCATTGTAATTTCTTTTGACATTAACAGTGACAGGCCTTGATTTGTTTATAGGAGACAGGCAACCACTTAGAGATGTCTGACTGCTCACTTAACCAAAAAGCTGAGGGCAAACAAATGTAACTTTATGACAAAAGTCAAAGACTCAGAGCCAGAGGACTGAAGGAATATGTAAGACTTAAGAGATATTTATCTAGAAAAAAATGGAGAAGTGAAAGTATATACACTAAGGACATTCTAAAATCTAGAAAGTGTGTTTTCCTTTTTTGCAATAAGATGTTAAGATTGAAATTTCAAACCAGCAGGAATAATATGTACTTGCTTTGATATACTCCCCTTGTATTAAAAAACCATAGACGTTTTCTCTTAGTACATTTTCTTTGAAATAATATTTTAGGAAAAATTTGGTCTCCGAAAATGTGACCTGTCTACTCCCATTTTACTTTGACCAATCTTGATTAATATTTAAAAATAACTATGTTTTAGATTTTTTAAAGTATGATTTTATTTTATATCTCATACAAATAAGTCACTTTTCAATTCTTTGAGAATGCACATAGCAATCTCTTAGTCAAAACAAAATCTTTATCTTTCATAATGAATATCTCAAGAGGTATATTTAAGTATGCATACCAAAGAACAGATTAAGTTTTAATAATCACTAGATATCCACCACCTTTGTTGTAAGGAAGTAAATTATAGTGACCAATGTGTATACTATCCTTCCAAGTTTACAAAGGCATATAATTTTTTTCTTACAGTATGATTTCTCCAAGTAGTAGATACATGTTAAGAGTTTTATAATCTATACTGGTAAAGGAATAAATGTTTTGTTTTTTCTAATTTTGTTTAAATATTTTTGATGTATTGGTTTTCAAATGGAATGATGATTACTCCTTAGTTTCCCACAGAAATGATACATGGACCTTTTACTATAGAAGTTATTCTCTTTATGGCAACAAGTCTCCAAAGAAAATACAAAACAATGAAGTCACATTGGCTCAAATGATAGCATATTAAATTTTTTAGTGGCTCCTATTCCCTTAATACAATGTAAAACCACTAACTTAAAACATTTTAAGTTAAATACACTATTTACCTATGTAATGATATGCCCCTCTCTCCATTATACAAATGATTACAGATGACTGGTCTATATTTTTTATCATTCCAACACCACAGTTCAGAATTCCATGTTCTGAAGGTTAGAAGAGGAAAAGGTGGTAAATATCCCCAGGGAAGAAATACTTGAATGTATGAACTCATTTTATCTCAACCCCTTATGATGCTTATACTAAAAATAATCAAGTTGCAAACTATAAGTGTAATCATAACTTGCAAAGAAATTTTAAAAGAAAAAAAGCCCAGTAATCAAACGAGTCAAATGATAAGCTATTGGTGCCTTTAAATATGTAGAAATATTTTTGAGCAAAGCTGAATCAGAAAGATGTCTTTCATGCTCTAACTTGTTACATGATACATTACAGTGGTTTAAACTGATTAATAAGAAAAACCATTTCAAAGATAAAGCCTGGTTCCAAGGTTGAAGATGAATAAAGTCACTATGAAATTATCAATTTTTCTTTCTTCTTCTTGACCCCCTTTCACCAGTGACCACATCTAGCCCCTCTATATTCCCTTGAACTATCCTGAAAAGATGTCCTTCATTTCCTTAAATAGCACAGATGCCAGTGAAAGTGAAGGTAACAGGAATTAGTAGCTGTCATCTTAGAAAGAGACATGTTACTTAGCATTCTTTGTATTAGTCTGGAGAGCTGCAACATAGATAGGACAAAGAGAAATAACCACAGAAAAAAATATAATATTGACAACTAAAATGGTGTCAAAAAATTGGTAACTACAATGTACATCTTTTCAGAAAAACTTTCACTTTCATTAAATTAAAAATCGGCCCTATAATCTATCATAAACTAAAATGTCACAAAATCTTTTACTATAGAAACGTCTTTTCTAGTTTTGATATGAATACAGAAGGTAAATGAATAAAGCAAACCACCCATCAGTGATACATAACATTACTACTATATAATATTTTCAAAGCAGATCCAGATCTATATGTGAAACAAGACATTTCAAAATGAATGTTATATGTTGTCTTTGTAATATCACAAAATTGATAGGACATTTTTTAATCCTAGCAAAAGTATCACATGTTCATACCAAGGTAGTATATAAGTAGATATACATATAATCATAGATTTTAAACAGTAAACACTAAATTATATAAAGCATTATAGAAAATATACCCCACACCCCACTTCTAACAGTAAGAAAATAATCAACCTGCATGAACTGGAATCAGATTCATTTTCTTCTTCACTAGTGCCATCATCCACTTCTGGTCTATCCAGCCAATGTGCACCGCCACAATCTTCTGCTGTAAACTCAAATGCAGGGACTTCAGAGGTGGATGCCATTGGCCAAGAAGGTGAATTCTGAAAATCCAGTTGGCTGGACCTTCGGTAACCAATTGAAGCCAAAGGCAATTGTAGGCTACATGGATCTAAAAACTTTCTCCCACCGTTTGCTCCAGTCTGTCCTCGATTCCAAAATTCTCCCTGCTGGCTGTCAGCTGTAGAATTAGGAGATGATGCTTGATGGCCAAACCACCTCCATCTGATTTTCAAAATCTGCTTCACATCAAACTCTTTACGAGAACCAGACATCCTCAGAGAAACCAAGTGATCGTCTAGGCAACGGGCAAAAAGCACTGCACAGATTTGTGCATCCAACCAAGACAAGAGAAGTATATGCCCTGCTGTACACAACAAACAGATTTAGAGGAATATAAACCACATGCATATGTATCTACATTTACTTTTATGCCTATATATCAGGTTATAAAGAACAAAGAATAATGAATAAAGATGAAACACGGTGGAACATTCCGTTCAATCAGAGGAAACTCTCATCCACCTATCCTGAAGCAGCTAGACCACTTTCCCTGCTCTCCTTTCCCATACTGGCCATTAGCTCTCACAAACACTGACAGCATTCATTAAAGTCCTTTCAAATGCAGAACACCACCCCCTTTTCTTAAACCACAAATGACAGAGACAGAAAGCACTATCCCGGTGCAGTATCTCAGTCTCCACTGCTTAGTGTATTAACTCTTTTATTGCTGAAACAAGAAACGTATTCCAGAGCATTTTCCTTTGTACTTAAAAATTACTTCACAACCAAAATGTTTCTATTTTTAAGCCAAGTTCCCAAATGAGATACCACAAAACAAGTGTTTTAAATAGCATTTTCGATGAGATGAATTATAATGATTTTCTAGCTGTGTTCTTTGGATAGGTGGTAAAGAGGAAGGAGTACAAAGGTGGGGCTCTAGGTTGATACCTTCCACCTCTATTTCCCTTCAGTGGAGGGTTTCTAATTAATATAGTGAGATGCTGGGTAAGATTTCACTTGAACAAAGAATAATGAGAGGAATTAGAAGAAAAAGTTTCAAAATTACAAAGGATCAAAATATGTCAGTACTTATTATTTTTCAAATAAACAATCTGAAGCCAATAGTGCTCCTAGGATAGGTCCACTTGCATTTAGTATAATATTCAAATTTTATGACACTGCTTAAGACAGGGAAAGTGTGGCTCTTTATAAAGCTACAAAGGACTGCAATAGGACTCTTTCTAGGATACACAAGTACACGAGTGGTGCCCTCTGTTGTTAGCAAAACAAAGCAATGGTGTGAACATGGATACAGTTAAGGCAAATTGATAAAGCAAATAAAGATAAATTTAAAAAAATACTGGGTAGTTACTGTGAACAATGCGTTCTACTAGGCATTGTAGGGCACAGAGAGATATATACATCTTGATTTCTAAACCCCAAAATAATTAAATCTAGTTACTGAAACAAAAAGTATATGATAAGTTAAAATATGAAACATTATAATGCTATAATATTAAAATTTTATAATTGATAAATGCAGACTTTCCATTTTAAGGGTGTTCAATATCTACTTCTATATAAAATAATTTATATATCTGACTGGAAAATGAAGTAGAAAGCTGCTTTGGAGGTACACAAAAATATTGTAAAGGCACATAGCCTAACCATGCACAGCTCTTTAGGAGAATAAAAATTATTCAGAAAAACAAGAGAGAAAAGTATGAAAAGCAATGTCCAACTCTGTGCTAAATACTGTGGGAAAAAACCATAAACACTATTAAGAAAGAAAAAGGAGCTTGAGGATGGTGTGGAGGGGTACAGGCCAATTTCATTACACGGACGCTCCTGAGAATAAGAAGAGGTTATTTAGGCAGAATATGATAGATTTATATAAAGAGGGATTAGTAAAAGCATGAAATAAGTGTATTGATGGGGGGGGGCGGATATAAGTTGGATCAACCAGCCAGCTATACCTAATTAATTTTAAGGAGTAGGAGACAAAGTTAGAGAATCTGATGAGATAAAATGCCTTGAGCACAAAGTAAAGGTGTTGTTAAGTGGACTGCTGAACAGGGCAGTATTTTAGAAAATTAGTTTGGTGTTAGCATGTAGGATGCATCACAGAGTGAAATGACACCTTTTCCCTTCTCCTCTAACCTCTGTCAGATTCCTTCCTATCAGGACTCCTATTAGTCCCCTTCTAACTCCACTCTACCTATCTTTATTTCTAACTATTTTCCAACATAGACACACCACTTCATCAGTCAAGACAGTCTATGTTACATTGCTTCCCCTTTCACAATGCTGTTTGTATCCCAATTTCCCTGGTATTAAGATTCTACTCATCCTTGAAGGTATAGCTCAGACACTGCCACCACTATAAATAAACACTTTTTCAATTGTTCTAGGCTTATGGGTTTCTCAACAATGGACGCATGACCGTCTCCCCCACAGAGGCTTCTGGAAGCTGGGGGAGGGGTAGATTTTTAGTTGGAAGGACAGCAGAGTGCTACAGGCATTGCGTTTGCAGGGGCCAGAGATGGTAAACATCTTCAATGCATGGTATAGACCGACACAATGGAAAACTGTCACTCTATAGTTCATAATGCCCTTGCCATCGCTCTTCTCATTCAAATGCGTATTTCCCAAGTATTTATAAGTATAAGGCAGCACAAGAGATAGATGAATCACTAGTGTATCTTGCTTTTAAGAAGTTTAAAACTTACACTCTGACAAAGTAAAGGATAATTAAGTGAATATTATAAAAGAATAAATTTAATAAATATAATTTTTACAAATAAAGATTAAAATTGTATTCAATTATCAATGTGAGAGCACTTAACAATGAGATTCTAATTACAGTAAGTGCTAGTCCAATAGCTGGTAGTGATTTTAATTGTTTGGATAGTTGGTTGATTGAACCTGAACTCAATAGTAACCTTTATTCACGGCCACTGAGATGGAGACATTTCTCAATATCATTGTTTATAATAAGAAATTCAAACTTAAGGAGATACTGTTAAACCATACCACATTCTCAAAGAGGGTCCACATATCCTTTTCACCAAGATTTTCAGACATACATTGAATATATCACTCTTTAATGTAGTAGCTGCTCTAAGTGGGCAAATAGTCATTTAAAAGGCTGTCCTATTTTAAAGGAATAACAGGATCTTGGGGTTGGAAAAGTCAAGTAGCATTACTTAACCAGTGCTATCATGATCATGGGTTTAGCTATATGCATTGCACACACACAAAAACGAAAAAGCCTTTTACGAGAGCGCACTCATCACATGCTTTTTCACTGGTACCTTTATTAATCCCCCTCCACTCATTCTTCCCAGTAATCACTGTAGACAGTTAGTATATAGCTGTTCACACCTCTCCTCATGTTTATAAAACCATATACAAACTTACATATACAATTATAGGGGTTTTGGTTTTTGCTATAGGAGAGATCATATTGTATACATTACTTTGACATTTTGATTTCTCACCTAATCTTTTATATATATGAAAATATAAACCAATACTATTTTTAACAATTGCATGGCATTTCATAATTATAAAATAATTCACTGAACTTGAACTATCTCTTTGCTATAGGCATTTGGGTTGATTTCAAGTTTTGGGGTTTTTGCTATTAAAATAATGGTGAAGTAAACAACCTTGGGAGGATTTCATGTCAATGGAATTTATTCCCAGGAGTGGAATTGCTGGATTGAAGGAATGTGTATTTTCAATTAGAATAATTTAACTTTCCAAAAATTCACATTTCAAATGTAAAGTGAGTATGCTCTTCTCATCTATTTTCAAAGGGCTGGTAGTTAATAGGTATTATAATTCTTTTAACTCCAGATGGTCTTGAGCATATTTTCATAGGTTTATTGGCCATGTCTAAGTTACTTATATTTTTTTTGCCTGTAGGTTATTTGTCTTTTCCTTATTATCAAGTGGAAGCTTTTTGGGTACTATATACATCCACTCTGTATTTTCTTGTTTGGGAAATTTATTTTCTAATCTATTTCCCCAATTGATAGCAACTAGTGCCTGTACCTTTATTTAGTGCCTGGGGATTGAACTCAGGGGCATTCTACCTCCGAGCTATACCCCCGGCCCTATTTTTTATTCTTTATTTTGAAATCGGGTCTCACTAAGTTGTGGAGTGCCTCACTAGGTAGCTGAGGATGGCCTCGAACCTGGATCCTCTGGTCTCAGTCTCCCAAATGCTGGGATTACAAGCGTGTGCCACCATGCCCAGCTGCCTGTACCTTTCAAAATATCTTAAAATTAAAAATTTGGCAAAACTTTTAATAATAGAAAAATATGAAAATCATAACTGGAAGCTTGATGAACTGAGTCAACTAAGTAATCTTCACCCAAGTTTAGAAACAATGATGATTATCAGCACTTAAGAAGGCTTTCTTGTGCCTTCCTAAAGGTAACCACCATCCTTAGCATAAATCAGTTTTATCTGCTTTTATTCAAATGTATTATTTTGTTCACCATTATTTTAAAGTTAATTTGGTGTCTGGGGCTGGGAGTGTAGTTCAGTGGTAGAAGCACTGCTTTACATGTGTGAGACTCTAAATTTTATCTCTAGCACCCCCCCTCACAATCTGTTGTCTATAGATGCTGATGGTTAGTTTTTAAAACTATTTAGTACTAATTGTGTAAATATACAACCACTGAAATCCATCACATTGTTGAGATTTGAGCTATTTCTTTTTTTTTTTTTTTTTTTTTTTGCGGTACTAGGGATTGAACTCAGCTATATCCTCAGCCCTATTTTTTATTCTTTATTTGGAAACAGGGTCTCACTAAGTTGCGGAGTGCACTAAGTAGCTGAGGCTGGCCGCGAACCTGGATCCTCCGGTCTCAGCCTCCCAAATGCTGGGATTACAAGTGTGCGCCACCACGCCCAGCTTATTTCTTGATTTGTAGTTTTTATATTTCTAATTTTCACTATGAAAATTATGTAGTAAATTTACTTTGTGTGTGTAGTAATGGGGATGAAACCCAGGGGCATTCTATCTCCGAGCTATACCCCCAGCCATATTTTTAATTTATATTTTGAATCAAGGTCTCACTAGGTTGATGAGAATCTCACTACTTGCTGAGGTTGTCCTTGAACCTGTGACCCTCCTGTCTCAGCCTCTCAAGTAATGGAATTACAAGCGTGTGCCACCACGTCCGGCTTTGAAATGGTTTTTTTTTTTTTTTTTTTTTTTTGCGGTACTGGGGATTGAATTCAGGGGCATTCTACCTCCGAGCTACACCTCCAGCCCTATTTTTTTATTCTTTATTTTGAAACCGAGTCTCACTAAGTTGCGGAGTCCCTCCCTAGGTAGCTGAGGCTGGCCGCGAACCCGGATCCTCTGGTCTCAGCCTCCCGAATGCTGGGATTACAAGCGTGCGCCACCACGCCCGGCTCTGAAATGGTTTTTTAAATAGTATTTTTTCTTTTGTCTGATGAACTTTTGCCAAATAATATAAAAATGTCCAGCCATATATATGTATGTGTGTGTGTATATATGTGTGTGTATATATATATGTGTGTGTGTGTGTGTGTGTGTGTGTGTATGTATATGTATATGCATATAGCCTTTTTTTTTTTCATGCTGGGGGTTGAACCCAGGGGCATTCTACCCCTGAACTATACCCCTAGCCCTTTTTATTTTTATTTCAAGACAGAGTCTCATTAAGATGCGAGAGACCTCACTAAAATGGAAAGGCTGGCTATGAACCTGCAGTCTTCTTGTCTCAACTTCCCAAGTATTGGGATTAGAAGCATGCGCCACCATGCCTGCTTATATCCAGCTTTGGTAAGTACTTCATAGGACACCTTTTTTAAAAAGTCAATACATATTAAAAATCATTACACTGTGAAATTATCAAAAAAGAGTCTTCACTAGTCTACATAAATTAAGATCCTTTCATTTTCTATCCTCCTGACTTAATTTTTTTCATAGCACGTATCACTACCTGACATTAGATATAGATTTGCTTATTATCTCTACCTTCACTACAAAGTAAGTTCCAACAGAGCTTTATTTTGGTTCATCACTGTAAGTTTAGCATTTAGAATGGTACCTGGGAAATATTAGTATTCAATAAATATTTCTCTAATAATGAATGAACCCAAGAATTATAAAAGCAGTAACAGCTGGGCATGATGATGCAAGCCTATAATTCCAGTACTTGGGAGACTGAGACAGGAGGATCACAGGTTTGAGGCCATTCTCAGCAACTTAGTGAAATGCTATTTCAAAAACAGGGTGCAAGCCGGGCGTGGTGGCGCCCGCTTGTAATCCCAGCATTCGGGAGGCTGAGACCGGAGGATCCGGGTTCGCGGCCAGCCTCAGCTACCTAGTGAGGCACTCCGCAACTTAGTGAGACTCGGTTTCAAAATAAAGAATAAAAACTAGGGCTGGAGGTATAGCTCGGAGGTAGAATGCCCCTGAGTTCAATCCCCAGTACCGCAAAAAAAAAAAAAAAAAACAGGGTGCAAGGGGAGTGGTGCTGGAAATGTTGCTCAGAGGTTGCCTGGCCCTGGATTCAACCCCCTAGTACAAAAGGGGGGGCAATAACAAAATGTATGTAATTATGCTGCATATTTTTCATAGAAGTCTTTTTTGTTAGTCTTTGTTTTTCTTACAGTGCTGAGGATTAAACCTAGAGCCTTATGCATGGCAGACAAGTACTCTACATGGAGTCATATGCCAGTTATACTATATATTTTTAAATTACAAAATAAATTAGAAACCTAATATTTAAAAAATATTAGGGAGCCAGATGTGATGGTGGACACCTGTAATCCTAGCTACTCAGGAGTCTGAGGCAGGAGGATCTTAAGCCTGAGGTCAGCTGGGTAACTTAGTAAGACTATCTCAAATTGAGAGAGAGAAGGGAAAGGGGAGGTGGGAGAGGGGAAAAGGGAAGAATTTACCTCTGGTGACAAAATATTTTCAATATTTTTTCAACTTAAGAGAAAAATCACAATGTTACTCTAAGAATTTTTCTTTTCATTCTTAAGGCATGAAACTCCACCACTTTGTAATTCAATGGCTAAATAACAGTTGTCTTTTCAAATTAATGCACACTTTATTCAAACTGATTATGAAATTATATATTACATTCTGTATCTTTCTTTTATCTTAATAACCTTGCCTTACTTCAAGTTAAACTGGAGATATAAAAGCTTGTGTATCATTTAAAATAGATAATAAAAAGTCCATAATGAATATTTTGCAAAATGTAAGAGAACCACTTGAAATTTTTGCTTCAAATCGGCTCAAATACTATACTGTGAATTTATTTAGTTATTTATTTATTTGTGGTACTGGGGATGGACCCCATGGGCATTCTACTTCCAAGCTACACCTCCTGCCCTATTTTATTCTTTCATTTTGAAACAGGGTCTCACTAGGTTGTGAGGGGAGAGGGACTCACTAAGTAGATGAGGCTGGCCGCAAACCTGTCTCAGCCTCCCAAAGTACTGGGATCACAAGAGTGAGCCACCATACCCAGCTTATACTGTGAATTTAAAAGATGACACTATTCAGTAATATACAAAAACAATGCAATGCATTAAGATAGAGTGGAACTGAACACACTTCAACATTGTGACATTTAAAGCTTTGGCTTTGAAGTCTACAGTCCCATGTAATAAATTTTGTGTGTTATTTCCCACACCCCTTTTTAAAAGTGGGAAACCAGTTAGAAAATTTAAAATGTTTAAACTTGACTGGAAGCAATAAGAAGCAAGGGGGAGGAATGTAAAATATATTACACAAATAGAACTTTTAAAGTATTTGTGGCACATGGACAGGAAGAATGATAAAGATGATGACATTTGTTCAAACCTGGGTGAGTGAAAGAAGAACAGTAACAATAACAGAAAGAAGGAAATAAGGATATAGTTTACATGTAGCTCTGGACAAGTTTGGTTTTAATTATATATCTAGCAACCAAATGGCTAAGAAAAGGGGTCTATAGAAGAACCTAACTTATAGTTAAAAATCAATTTACTTAAGAAATCAGAAAAATGTGGACAGATGAATGCTAGGCTGTTAGCACTGGTTATCTTTGCATTCTTTTCAAAGTTACTATAAACACATGGCACCTAGCACCTTTTTTTTTTTTTTTTTTTTTTTTTTTTGTGGTACTGGGGACTGAACCCAGGGCCTCACACATGCTAAGCAAGTGCCCTACCACTGAGCTACTTCTCTAGCCTTTTAAATTTTATTTATTTATTTAGAGCTACATCACCAGCCCTGTTTTATTTTTTACTTTGAAACAGGATCTTGCTAAAGTAATAACACACTAGCTTCAAACCTGCAATCCTCTTGTCTCACTACTGGAATTACAAGCATGGTTCATCATTCCCAGCTCTTTTTATTTTATTCTGAGACAGAGTTTAACTAAGTTGCTCAGGCTGACTTCAAACTTGCAATCCTCTTGCCTTGGCCTCCCAAGTAGCTGGGATTACAGGTATGTGCAACCAAGTCAGGCTCTAATTTTTTTTTTTTTAATTCAAAAACTTAGAATACACTTTGAAATCCAAAATTAAGATTTCTAGGATATTAAATCAACTTGTTAAAAATAACTGAAAAACAATTTTATTTAATCAGCAAATACTAAATTTAAATTCAACTACAATAAGTTAAGGGATTTGGCTTTGCAAGTCACATAGTAGACTGAAATCTCGGCCATTAAGAACCCTAATATACATGGAAATCTAAACTATGGTTTCATGGCAAAAGTCATCTCATGAAGGAGCTTTATTTCTTTGAGTACCCTAAATAAAGGAATGTGATACAAACCTATATAATCAAAGTGAAAAATGCAAGTGGAAGAAATTTTGACATTTAAACTAAGTTATGCCCACTTACCATGCAGCATCCCAAACTACTTACTCAGATAATTCAATAATTTTATCAGAATTACTTATTTAATGGCTTCTCTACAAAGGTTACAGAAAGGACTATGGCTTTCAAGGCATTTATATACAGGAACTGACATTGAATTGAAAAACTATACTACAGCAAGATTAAGACATACAAGGCATGCACAGAGTAAACTAAGACAGTGAGGCAAGCTAAGACAGCTGCAGAGGTCCAAGGTATATTTCCAGTCAACCTGAAACTTGGTATAGTGAAAGCCTTCTTGCCAGATGAAACCCATAGTGGATCTATCAAAAGTCAGTAATCCTAAAAATGCTATTAATGTATCCTCAAAGATGTTATTTTAATTTGAACATATAAATGTACATTCATTTACAGATCTTTTCATATAGGTTTTAGTTATATATCTAGCAACCAAATGGTTAACGCCATGTATTTGATATAGGTCTTCTACTGAGTTTCGGTACTCTTTCTTGCACAAGCCATGCTAATGATCTATCATCTATAATTTACACTTGTAGTTTCTACAAATGGAGAGAGAGCTTGAAAGCATTTTTGAAGGCATATGAATACAGACCCCATTAGACCAGAGGCCTGCTCACTATGGAAAAATCTTGTGCCAGACTATAAATTAAATGTATTGCATTTTTAAGGAGAAAGTCAGCTGAACCAGTATACTCACTGATGCAGTCAGTTTGCATTCTGGTGTGAACTCCTTATTTCCTTAAGGACTACTAACCATCTCAAGACTAAGCTTGGTCCACGAACTTCGATAGGTACTGCTTTTCTCTTAAATAGTTGCCTAGTCTTCATTCCATTTGATAGCAAAATTTTAAGATAACTAATTTATAATGAGACATTCCAAAGTATTGAACTTAATTTTCTTCTCTTTCATTTATTGATTGATTGATTGTGGTACTGAGCTACACCTCCACTCTGATTTTATTTTTTATATCGAAACAGGGTCTCCCCAAGTTGCCAAGTCTGATCTTAAACCTTTGATCCTTCTGTCTGAGATTACAAGTGTGCACTACCACACCCAGTTCAACTTAATTTTCATAGAAAGAATTCTCTTTATACTCTCATTAATTTATATGTTTACTAAAGTTTTATGATCACTATAACATGTAAAACTGTTAAAAACAAATTTGTGAATGAATACAATCAACTTCTGGCTAAGCACCCAATTGAACAGGTCGTTTCAGAAATGTGCAGGTCTGCTATGGAGCAGTCTACTTGGCCATGTGTGTTCACCTGGCCCTTGGGATCACTAAGTATATTTCATAGAGGGGAAAGAGGCATAAGGTTAACTATGACCCAGTTCAGGGGGACTGGCTGGGAATTTTTTTTTTCCTGTTGCTATTTTCCTATATTATTACTATTATTATTATTATTTATTTTATATTTTTTGGTGGTACTGGGGATTGAACTCGGAGGCATTCTACCTCCAAGTTATACCCCCAGTCCTATTTTTTTATTCTTTATTTTGAAACAGGGTCTCACCAAGTTGCGGAGGGTCTCACCAAGTAGCTGAGGCTGGCCATGAACCTGCAATCTTCCTGTCTCAGCCTCCCAAGTACTGGGATTACAAACATGTGCCACCACTCCCCGCATATTATCACTTTAAGCTTAAGTGGTTTCCTGGGTCAATAGCTAAGCCACTCACCAGCTATATAATTTGGGCAGATTACTTCACCTCCTCCAACATCAGTGTTCTCTTCAGTAAAATAGGATTAGATATTGTAATAGGTTGGTATAAATACTAAGTAAGGGTCTAGATTTGCAACGGCAACTACTACTTCCCAAGTCCCTAATGTGCACAATAAAACATGAAATACTCTACACTGAATGGGGCATTCAGGTGTCAGAAAAACTGTGGCAAGCAGGGGTCATTCCTGAATCCACTTTACTGATGAAGATGCTGAAGTGAAGTGAGGTTCTTTGGCTTGATTTCATATACATAGCTGGTGAGGAGCAAGGTTCAATTTGAATCTTTACAGTGAAGACTAACTTGAAAGACCGTGTATTTTCAAATACACCACACTGTCTCTTGCTTCAAAATATTCCCCTTTGCTTCTCACAGTTACTTTGTGAGGAAGTTAGTAGTTATTAATCCCATTGTATAAATGAGAAAGCAGATTCAGACTATATAGTTGACTTGTACACAGTTAGATGTCTTGTAGAGAGTAGTGGAATGAACTGAAATTCTTTGCCAGTAATATCTGGCCAAACTAATAGTAAATAAGGAACTAAAAGAGTTCCTGAGCCAGGTGTGGAGACACATGCCTACAATCCTAGTACTTGGGAGCTGAGACAGGAGGATCAATCATAGGTGTACGTTCCAAGGAAAGTCTCAGCAGGGAGTGAGACTCTCATCAACCTTGTTTAAAAATAAAAATAAAATAGGACTGGGAAAGTAGCTCGAAGGTAGAATGTCCCTGGGTTCAATCCCCAGTGCTACAAAAATAAATAAATAAATAAATAAATAAATAAATAAATAAATAAATAAGAGTTCATGAAGAATTCATTATTTCTTATATGTAAATACTATTAAGTTCATCATAGTTGCAACTAAACATCAAAATGGCATTTATTCACCAAATACAAGTGCCTTAGAGATTTTTTCCTGCTTGGCTCTCTCCCAGTTTTTGTCACTATTTCCTATGAAGTGAAGTACTGACCCATAACATCAAAAGTACCTTTCATCCCCTCAACTACCTATCTGTGCTAATATCTGGCAGTAAAATAAAGAATGCTTTAAAAAACTGGCTAAACTAATATTATGCATCCTTTTTTTCAAGCTCATCTATAAAAGTTGTCACAGTTAAACTATAATAACTATAGTGTGATTGTAACAAAGTATTTTCTTGTGAAAATAGCTCTTTAGGGTTAGGAAGGTAGCTCAGTGGTAAAGCTCAGACTCAGCATGTGCAAGGACAAGGAAGGAAGGAAGGAGGGAGAGAGTAAGGGAAGGAGAGAGGGAGGAAGGAAGGAGAGGGGAGGGCTGGGAGGGAGGAGAGGAAGGGGGAAGGAAAGAAAACAGGTGTTTGGATTGATGACTGGTAAAAAAGAAAGGTTTCCTTAACACTCACTCCTTAGATTCTGTGAATATAAATATAAGGATGGAAACTGTTAATACTATAAGGATGGAGGGAAACCACTGCTAACTTCTTGCCTGATCCATTATCTTTGGCATGTGCTGAGACATACAAGTCTTATGTGCTATAAAAAGTAACAGTCTGGATAACCATAATTTTGTTTTTTATTGACCTGAACCAAATCGAGAAGTGTTTCTTGTGGTAGCTTTATGGTGATGGAAGTAGAAGGGGTATTCAATCAGTACTCTCTAGGTAGAATTATAACCAAAGTCACCTCGGGTCTCTGAATACATAACTAGCAAATCACAGATCAAGTCGATTCTGCTGACCAGTCAGGTTTTATTAATAATATATTTATTAGAATAGCATAAGCCAAGTAAGAAAAGGGCAGTAAAGGGCAATATAAGAAATAAAAAGGAGAAAAATATCTGTACTGTTTCTTAGCTACTCATAATTAGAAAAGGTTTATCACTACGAATGTTAATTAAACCAGTTAACCATTAACGAAACTCCCTGGCTTGCCCTAACACTAAACCTAAACAACAACAAACCATCAATAAACTGTTCTCATAATTTAGCTACAGCAAAAAGCAAAATAAGACAAACTAGTGAGTAAAATGGAGATCAATCAAAATCAGTGGAGGCTAGAATTCTCAGTACTAATCCTACATACAGTTAAATCCAATGTTCTTAAGAGGCCCTTCATTGTGGTCCTCTCACCCTCAATGAGGGAAGAGGACGACAAATGCAGTTCAGAAGGATGGACAGGTTCAGGACCCTTTAAAGGACCATGTGGAGCAATTCTAAACTCCTGTACTGCACAAACTGAGTATTCCTTCTTCTTATCAGAAAAATATCTCCCCCAAAGTAAATATGAAGTAGAAATGAACTGATCAGCCTCGAGTCTAAATCCTCTTTTCCATTCTCTATGGTGTAGACAAGTAACCTTCTACAGTGCAATTCTTAACTACCTCATTCTACCTACAACTATTATTTTTTCATTTTTTATCTCTACAAGATAATAAAAGCCACGGTCTTGGGAATGGAATTCAGGGTTTTTAATGATCTAGTAGTCCCTGCCTACCTTTCCAGCTTTACCTTCCTCTCAGTCTGTTTCACACTTTATCCATGATAAAAAGTTAAAACATACATCAAAATGAACAATAAGAAAAATATTGTAGAATAATTCCCAAATGAAAGTCACCATGGACAATCTAAGTGTGAGGAGAGCTAACAAAACTTTTCTGCATTTAACCTTCAGTTAACCCTTAGTTCTATTCCCCAGGCAATCTACAGAACTGGGTATGTCAACTATGTTACCTGGCAACACTGTTTATAGTAAATGATCTCCCCAATTAGGAAATTTCCATCAGAACTCAGGGACTACAAAACTATACGGAAACTATACCTTTGACTTTCCTGTAATGGCTTTTTTAATTGGCATACGGTTTCCCGGGATCCTAGAAGCTTAATCAATGGAGTTGTATCCTGTAGGACACGGGCTTCCTAAGCCCAGGTAACTCCTGCATCACTGAGTGTGAGCTTCTTCTGAGTTGTTGCTCAGATGGTACCTGAGCTGCCTGCATGGACTGCCGTGATTCCTGTTTGACAGCCTTTCAGTAAACAAACCCAAGGAAGTTTTCTCTATCTGCATGTTTAATTGAACCCAAGAAGACCCCTTTATTTGCACAGCAACAAAAATATAAGAACATCTTAAGAGTGATATTTCAGAATGTCTATAATCTGAACCCAACCCTCTTCCCCTTTGTCTGGTCTTGTAGCCTATATCCCTGACAAATCCCACTTGATCTCATACTCAGCTTTTAGTCATCTTCCTCTTACTTTTCTGGGGATCCCCTCTTCCAACTATCATATACCACCTCCCCATAGTTCATCCCTTCAGCCATCTGCTGAGGTAAAGCTATGGGTATTTTTCAACTGGGGAAAAAGGAGATACTCCATAGATAAAGAATTCAAAAGAACTTTGCTAGAGACGCTAAGCACACATAGATAACAGAAAAGGAATGGAAATTTATTGAGAATAAAACATTAAATTGGTGAAGAGACATGGTGATAGCATGTTAAAATGTAAAATGTCCGCATGGAGAGTGTCTTAGAGATCAGTTTGGGTGGTGGAAAGAGCAGAACAAGACAGCATATTAAGTGCTCCCTTCCCCTTCTTCCTGCGTTATTAGCTATGAGAAGTCAGGGCACCTTGTATCAGGATCAAAGCAAATGACTTACAAAATATGGACAATTCCATCACTGGTACCTTGGGAGAGGAAGAGATGAATGAAAAGATTACAATGAAGATGACATTTACCAGTGTTCAGGGAGGGAACGTAGTAGCTACAGAGTCAGCTACAGTTACTCATTCTTATCCTCATTGTTGTAATCAATCGGTCTCACTAGAATTTGCAAGCTGATGTTAATTGTGCAGAACTTTTGATGGCATCTTAGGTTTCTATGATTGCAAGCTATGAGAACTGGACAATTACCCTAACTTGTTATACTTTAGGGCCAACTCCATTCTTATTTCCAAATTCTGACAGTGGTTAACTTCAGGACTAACCAAGATGTGGTACTTACAAAAATTTAGATCTGCTGGAATTGCTAAGTACTCTATTTTCAAGTGACTGAATGCTTAGTTTAAAGCACTCATGTAACAATAAAACAGAAACATTAGTCAACAGAGAAGTAGAACAATGAAGCATATGTGCAGAAAGACACAGGCAAGAAATACAACAGGGGGGGGGAGGGAGGGGGAGGGAGGGGCAGAGAGAGAGAGAGAAAGAGAGAGAGAACACAAAAAAAAAAAATAAAAAAAAAAAAAACCTCAGCCCTGGCTCCTAAGTTGCTGTTATCACTGCCAGTTGCCTCTGGGGCTCAGCTATATTTCTTGCCCTTGGATTCTGACAAAAAGCTATATTCCTTTTCCAACAAAACATTTTTTTTTCCTTAACCTAGTTTAAGTAATTCTGTGTGACTTACCAGGAAAAAATCCTTAAGATTAAAAAAAAAAAAAAAAAGGAAGGTGGTGGGGGGAGAGATGGGTGCAGTAGTGCACACCTGTACTTGGGAGGCTGAGACAGGAGGATTGTAGGTTTGAGGCTAGGGCACAGTAATGACTCTGTTTCAAAATAAAAATAAAAAAAGACTGGAAGTGTAGAATACCCCTGTGCTCAATCCCTAATATCACAAAAAGGGGGAGGAGGACAAGTGTAACACTATATATAAACACACACACATACACAACACCCACCCACACACACACACACACACACAAAGAAAGAGACTGAAAAATTGTGTTAATGTTGCTTTAAAGAGAAAGGGAGAGAAAACTCAAATTATAGCTCTTTTCTCTTGGAATTGTAAACTCCTCATTCATCTTTTTATCCTCACAGGACCTAACACAGTGCCTTAAACGCATTTAACAAATGTTTATTGAATAGACATACAATTCAAAAAGAATGAAATGTACTTGATCAAAACAGTACATCTAATTGTGGAGTTTTCAACAGCATTTCAAATTTAGAAAAGATGTTCTTTATAATTCTCATTACCATAATTCTGTTTAAACATACACATACATACACAAAGAAATGCTATTTTCTGTTTTTTTGATAGAATACTGAAAAACATAATTTGAATTTGATTTATTTGGATTTTGTGTTAACTCTTGGGACTGTAAAGCCTGCTGGTGCAGCAGTCATTAAGACTGTTTACAGACTTCCAGTTCTGTTTCTGGGCCCTGGTAAAACTGTATTTCCCCACCTCCTTGGAGTCAGATGCAGTTCTATGACTTGTCTGGCTAATGAAATGGAAGGGAAGTCACCCTTTCACTTACAAGTAGAAGCCTTTAAGAGCCCATGTACAATTTCTCAGCACATCTTTTCCCTTGTCCTACACTATGGAAGGGCATGGTAAGATGGAGCCTCTGACTGCCTGAAGCCCCAGGTGACAACCTAGAACCCAGCGCTCATGCTGAGTCTCATTGGGCATGCGTGTGACAGAAATAAACCTATGGTGGTGTTGTTCTGGTACTGGGGATTGAACCTACTGGCATTCTACCTCCAAGGTACACCCTCAGCTCTTTTTACTTTTTGTTTTGAAACAGGGTCTTAGTAGGTTGTTGAGAGGCTCACTACTTGTTGAGATGTCTTCAAATCTTTGATTCTCCTGTCTCAGCCTCCCAAGTATTGGGATTACAGGCATGAGCCACCGGGCCCAGCTACCTTTGTTGCTTTAAATCACTAGGATGAGACAGTTTTTAGTTACCATAGCATAACCTGGCGTGCTTGATATCTTCAGAAAACACCTTTCTCATAAATTATGTGAAGAGAATGAATGACTCTAGCCCTCAATTTGTTTTCAGACTGGCAATACTGTTTACAGCAGTGCATCATTTAGAAATTGCTTTTGTACAGAAGTGTCCCACTTTATCCAAACTCTCCTAATACAAACACAGGAACTGAAAGGATTCAGGTAAATTTTTAAACCAAACCCTCATCTTCTCAGGTCTCAGTACTTTTCATCTGAAACTCAGGAACCACATTCATTTGGATAAGGTGCTATTCCTTGCCCTCCAAACTCTTACCATCTGTACTCAAGAATGTAATAAACTTACATTGAAAATACAATGTAATACATTCAAAATAAATTTACAGTGAAAGATTCTTGATACATTATTTCATTTGCATCCTTAAAGCTGTTTTCTACTACCCAGTACCTAGAAGATGCTCAGCATTTATCCCATGAATGAATGGTGTGCTATAATTGCTTTAACCTTAACAAATAAGGAAAAAGATTCAGAAACATTCATGAATTTGCTGGAAACAATTCTGCATATTAGTAGCACAATCTCAGATTTTCTGGCTCCAAATCTCTTGGCCTCTCTGCTATGTACCATGTGTTCTAAGGTCTCTTACAACTACAGAATTTAGGACTTTATAGTAAATTAATAGTACAAATAGTGTTTGTAATAAGATAACATGTCAAGCACATGTTTACATCCAAGAATAATTAAAGTCACTTCTTGAGGACTTCTACTTGCCCAAACCTCCTCTAAATGCTAAGTATCCTGAAGCAAAGAACAGAAAGTCATTTTGTCCAACAGGCAACTTGAAGAACCCTGAAGAATCATCAAAGAATTCAGGGGAAAAGCAGCCTTTTTCTTTGATACACAGTATATTAATATTTTCACTTTTTAGATTACCTTCATTTTGGTCCTTACCAAATTGGCTAACTTCAAACTTTGCTCTCCAGTTCTTATCAAACCTGTAAGAAATACTCACAAGGAACAGCCTGAAGGATAGATTAATTCAACAAATTTGGAAAATATAACAAAATATATCCCTCTTTAAAAGAGTCAACTTGGAGCCGGATGTGGTTGCGCCTGCTTGTAATCCCAGCATTTGGGAGGCTGAGACCGGAGGATCCAGGTTTGCAGCCAGCCTCAGCTACCTAGTAAGGCCCTCTGCAACTTAGTGAGACTCTGTTTCAAAAATAAAGAATAAAAAACAGGGCTGGGGGTATAGCTCAGAGGTAGAATGCCCTGAGTTCAATCCCCAGTACTGCAAAAAAAAAAAAAAAAAAAAGAGTCAACTTGGCTAAGTGTGGTGGTGCACACTTGTAATTCCAGTACTTGGGAGGCTAAGACAGGAGGATCATAGGTTTGCGGCCAGTCCTAGCTACTTACACCCTCTGCAACTTGGTGAGATCCTGTTTGAAAATAAATAATACAAAAATAGGGCTGGGGATATAGCTTGGAAGTAGAATGCCCCTGGGTTCAATCCCTAGTACTGCAAAAAAATAAAATAAATAAAAAATAGTCAATTTTTTTTAATATTAGCACAACAAACCTTCAAGAAATTGTTGTAAAAAAAAATTGAAATTTGTCTAACCCAGCTACCTCATACTTGTTTGAACTCAGAATCTTATTTGAAGATATAAGCTATTAATTTCTAATTTCTTAGAATATGGTTTGGGAAATACTAGTCCAGATCATTAAACAGGTTACGAGTGGATCAAATGAAACCTTCAGAGAAATTATCATTATAATTTAATCCCTGCCCTATATTGAAGAATGTTTTTGTGCAAAACTATTTTGTTTGTGCATGAGAAAGAGAGCGAGAGAGACAGGAGGGAGGGAGGGAGGGAGGGAGGGAGGGGAGAGAGAGGAAGAGAGAGGGAGAGAGGGAGAGAGGGAGAGAGGGAGAGGGAGAGAGAGAGAGAGAGAAAGAGAGAGAAATAGATACTGGGGATTGAACCCAGGGGCATTCTACCTCCAAGCTACATCTTCAGCCCTTCTTTTTTTTTTTTTTTTTGCGGTACTGGGGATTGAACTCAGGGGCATTCTACCTCTGAGCTATACCCTCAGCCCTATTTATTTTTTTATTCTATTTTGAGACCGAGTCTCACTAAGTTGCAGAGTGCCTCACTAGGTAGCTGAGGCTGGCCGCGAACCCAGATCCTCAGGTCTCAGCCTCCCGAATGCTGGGATTACAAGCGTGCGCCACCACGCCCGGCTCCTCAGCCCTTCTTATGTGTTGTTTTGAAACAGGGTCTTGCTGGGTTGCTGAGAGTCTCCCTACATTGCTGGAACTGTCCTCCAACCTGCGATCCTCCTGTCTCAGCCTCCCAAGTACTGGGTGTGAGCCACCACACCTGACACAAAACTATTTTCTGTAGGGATATTTTAAAGATGTTATCAACTGCATCACAATCTTCCTTTTTATTAGGACCCATGAGAAAATGTTTCTCTCAGGCCTCATTACTAGAAAATGTCTTGCTTAGGCAGAAGAACTGGTTTTTATCTTGGAATTAGAAACACACTGAAGCTTACTTTGTTCCCCACTCTATCCTTCCCTGGCTCCTAGGGAGCCCAAAGCCCAAACTATGACTCACCTTATAGTATGCACTTGGTTTCATCTTTTCCCTTGACTTTGTATTCGTTTGTTCCTACTCTACCTCAATTTTCTCATTTAGTTTTTCACCCTGTTGTACTTTATGGACATTAAACTGATTCAAATACTTTTGGGAACTATATACAGAACAAATTAGGTCCTATCTTACAATTCTCTATTGATTTATCTTTCTGCCTCTATTACCAAAAGGTGTCAGAATATTCACCTTTATGTAAAAGTATTCACCTAGTCCTGGCAAGCTAATAGAGAAAACAACTTTACACTGCGATCAAACTTCTAAATGCTTAAAACTAGCAAAAGAAAATTACCTCCCCCCCCAGTGGTCTAATAAGTAAAAAGACTAATTAAACTGTTCCCTAAGAGGAACGGTGACTTATTAAACCGTTCCTAAGAAGAGAGAATTAACATTTATTGCGCACCAGAAACCTACTAGGCACTTAATAATAGCAGCTCCACTTTTTTTTTTTTTTTTTTAAAGAAAGCAGGAGGGGGGCCTTCGCATATACATAATCTCTGAAGAAATGCAAAAGAAAACTGACAATATTGTGGGGCAGAGGGTGGGGAAAGTCTGTGTATCCCTTTTGTACCTTTTGGATTTAGGGAGTGTTATCAACCTCTCCAGACTATTAAAAAGCAAATGAAACGATAATAAAGACAACAGCAATGCTTTACTCTTTGACACGGTAAACTTCTCCCCGGCCAGCTTCTAAATCCGGAATATGTCCTGAAATAAATGCCTCAATGAAAAGTTTCAAACCGAGCACGCCGGATCCTATTAAAATACAATCTCCACCTCCGGAGATGAGGCCACGACTTACAAGGAAAACTTCGGAACGGGGGTTGCGCCTGCCTGCAGGGAACAGTGAGGGGATCCGCATCGCCTCGCTCGCTCTTACTGGCAGGACAGTGCGGGAACGTCCACAACTTTGGACAACTCGAGCGCGGCGGAGGCCAGGCCGGGCCGGGGTTCGAACCCGGGCGCGGCGGGAGGCCCGGCCCGGCCCGCCCCTCCTCTCCTCGGGCCCTGTCCTCCCCAGCGCCGAGGAGGAAGTCGCACTTACCGCGTCGGGCTCCGGCGGCCGGGGGTCACGGCGGGGCGGGGCGGCCGGGCGGGGGCCGGCGGGCAGGCGGGCGGCGGGGGCCGGCGCGCCGGGGACCGGGATGCTCGGCCCCTCGCGCGCCCCCAGCCCCTTCCCGGCAGCCTCACCCCCGGCGCCGGCCGGCCGGGAGCGGGAGCGGGAGCGAGCCACCCCGCGCCGTCAGGCCGCGCCAGGCCGGGCCGCGCTCGCCTGTCGGCCGGGGAGGGGGCGGGCGCGCGGCGCGGGTGGGGGTCGGGACCCGCGCGCTCGTCAGTCCCGGCGCGGCGCGAGCGGCTGCCCGCTCCGCCCCGCCCACTCCGGGCAGGGCCCGCCCCTCGGCAGACCCCGCCTCCTCAGCAAGCCCCGCCCCCTGCCGGCCGCAGGCGGGTAAAGGCCACAGGCGAGTTGGCGCCCTCTTTTCCCCCCATCCCGGCTGGCGCGCTGACAACCCCGGCCCGGGAAGTAGAGGCGAGGAGGAGGGAAAGGAGGGGAGGTCGCCTGCTGCAGACAGGGGAGCCCGGGGGGCGGGGCAGCGATGAAGCGGGGGCGGCGCGGCGGACCTGACAAAGATTCTGGTTGTTCCCACAGCTTTCAGGCTGGCATCAGGGGAATTCCTGGGGGTAGAAGTTTGGGCCACTCTGCAGGTCTGGAAGGCGATCAAAGAGCCGGCCTGGGCTGTCTCAGAGCTTTGAGGGAACTCACCAAGAGTTGCCTCTTCTCCAGCCGCTGTAAGCTTTCGCCTTGCAATAGTCTGATAATTATTGTGCTCTAGTAGTGAATTTGTGGCTTGGCAATTATGATCAGCCACACTGTGACCATATTATTGGTTTTTAATGATGGGAGACTTAGAATCTGGAAAAGTAGGCTTCTTATTCAATTCTCCAGGAAATGTATATTGAACTCCGAGGTGCTAGGGATAACAATGAGTACTTTATCCAGGGCCTATATGCCAAACACTAAAGTACTTTATATATGTTAACTCATCGTTAGGTTTGAGCAAAACAGCTATGGTCCCTGCCCCTGGGAAGCTGGGGTGGATGAAGAAGGAAAGTGACTTACATTCTTAGAGTGATGTGTAAAGGAAGTGCCAACCTGCTTTTGGTTCTCAAAGTAATTCATATGTTCGGTTTTTGCAGATTTGATGTTTGTTACTCTGACCTAGCTGTATGCTGTCTGTAATAGCTGAATGGGAACATTTCCCCCAAATGACATTTGTTCAGGAGCTCTGCAGTATGTCTCCATAATAAAAACCCGGTGCAAATCAAGTGGTCCAGAAGACTGATCATCGAATAGCACAACCAAATTGTGGTAACAGCCTAGGGTGGCTGGGAGATCTATTTAGGGATGTTTTGTGCAGCTCCCTCTTGGAAGAGTGGTTAGAAAAAGCAACATAATATAAAACTATGAAACATTGACAAGGACTGCCAGTTCAAAGGGAAGTGGATGGGGCGATTTAATATTGTTACAATCAGGAAGCAGATACTTCACAAACTCTTCCAAGGCAGCCTCCAACCACAAAGCATAGGATACATTTTTTAAATCACAGCCATGTGGTGGAGACACTCCACCCCCTCTACAACACCTACATGTTCAGAAAAAATTACCTTAGTAGCATTGTCTTAAGTACAAAAGATAGTGTGTATAAGCCCAAAGCTTAAATTTTTGGAATTTGGTACTAATTTTCAGCCTTCATTAGGCTTCTTCAATGTTAAGATTTGTGCACATTAACAACAGCAAATGACATTCTTTTCATAGTTTTGTTGTTGTTCCTGCTCATAGTTACTTGCTCAGTTTTGAAGTTTTAATTCAGTATTTTTCTTTTAGGCTTATAATGAGAAAAACCAGAAAAGCAGTGCAATCAAATCAGATTGCAATTGTAGTACAAAATGAATCTTAATTTAAGATATAGGAAGTCCCATACACTGTCTCTTTTTTTTCATGTTAAATATGTTGTTTGTTCTACCCTGGAAGCTGTTTCATTTGACTTATTAATCTGGATTTTCAGCTTATTTGCTCCATCACCCCAGTAAAAGCAATCAAAGCATCCCTTGTGATTTGGCTCCCTGCTGCCAGCCTGGCTCCCCCACCCCCAACACTTGCTCCGACCCTGCTCCCCCACACTGGACTACTTCCTTTCCTGCCTGTACTCCAAGCACTGGCCCATGAAACCTCTGCAGGTCCCTCTGTCTGGCAGGCTCTTACGGTCTTCCTTCACATCACCTCTCCTGCTGTCCTATGGAAACCTGCAACTCCCTCCCCCATCTCCTTGATGGCTTGGCACTTAGCACACCTGACATGTATCTTTGATTCCCTGCTCCCACTGGAATGTAAGCTTCAGGACAGCAGAACTTTGTTTAGATCACTGCTAATTCTCCAGTGTCTGTTACTTACTGCCCCTGTCATGTAGTAGACATCAACAAATATCTTTTGAATGAATGAATAACTGCACATAGGTGAGATAGATTGTATTCATTTTTGTAATGGCCAAAGGCTTTCATGAGATTTATCTTACGAGTCATATTACTTAGACATATTGACAAAGTCTGAAACATAGCCCAGCTTTACTCTTAAAATTAGAATTTGAAAAGGCTGTTTCTATCTCTCATTCTGGCAATACTGAGACATAACATTTGAAGAAGCAGTTACAGCTAAGAATTGATGCTGAGATTCTACAACTTGGCCCATAAATGCGTCCGTAGAATCAAAGAGTGACGATAGATCAGTAAATGTTGTGAGTCTTAATATCTGTCCTTGAGAGAAAGCAAGGCAGCAGTAGACAGATGTAGAATAATTGAACCTAAAATTGTATCACTCACAACTTCACAGATGGCATTAATATGCTATCCTTTGTAAGTGCTCAAATAATTTAAATTGACAATAATCATAATGGCCATGTTAATGATTGTTGGGGCTAAGAAAATGATACTCCAAAACAAAAGCCTGAAAAACAGCCCCAGAAGCAGCTTCTCTCTGACCTTCTCCTGCCCTCCTGTCTTTCACCCCTTTCTCCTTCAAGGCAGGCCTTAGAAACTATAATTTCCCTCGCTCATGAACACCAGGACTTCCTCTCCCAAAGCTAGCCACGAAGCCTAAAAATTAGTAATGAACTCCTCCTCTGTGGAGGAGTTGAACATAAGATTATTCTCTGACACAGCTTGTTTGATTGTAGGACATAAGACACGCATTCTACAGGGATCCTGTCCTATATGTGGGAGGAAGAAATGCTGCAACTGAGGGTCCAAGAAGAATCTGAGCAGGCTTGGCTGGGTTCCCCCATTCAGTCTTTTTCTATCAGCTCAGACCCTTTCCATCCAGTCATGTTTCTAAGAGGCTGTCCCTGCGTCATCAAACCTAACCATACAGACAGCTTCTCCTGTAGCTTTGGGAACGCATTCTGAAGGCTCCTTTGCCATGTAAAACTATGGGCAAATAAATTTGTTATGCTTTTCTCCTGTTAACCTATTGTTTTTTATAGGGCTATCTGCCATGACCCTTATGATGGGCAGGCAAAAGGATCACCCCTTTTTACCCTTACTTAGTAGTTGAATCTGGGTAAAGTGCAGTACTGACAGTAAACAGAACTTAATCCTAGTGTGTAGATACCCTCAATAAATAAATAGTTTGACTTTTTATTTCCTGTTCCTGAGTGTGTGGATGGGGAGGATTAAAAGATGAAACTCTGATTATACGTAGTATATATGGTCAAACTCTGGATCCTGGGAATGGGATCTCTTTTAGAAGATTAAGGATTTCTTCTAGCAGTATTATCTGCTATCCATGTTTGGCATAAACGGCCTCCTGTCAAAACAGCCTCATTAACATACGGAGCTAGGGCTGGGATGTGATTCATAGTGGAGTGCTTGCCTAGTATACACAAGGCGGCCCTCAGTTTGATCTCTGGCACCTCAGGGAAGATAAATTAGAAAGTACAGAGTTATATAAGCTGTGACCAGTGCATACTTCTGGAAGTATACTCCTGTGTCAGGTGGCCAAGTAAACCCAACCAAAAATTTGTCTCCTTGAAGTTCATCTCAGATTCTCTGTTTTCTCTTGGTTTCCTGGGGGAAATCTGTTCCCTCTGTCAACTTGGCAAAAAACAAAACAACAACAACAAAAGAAACCTCTCTACCACAGCCAAGCCAACCTAGAATTTTTCCAAAATAAACACTACTAAAATCTAAAGGAGAATACATTGAGCATAGTGGCACATACCTGTAATCCCAGTACTTGGGAAAATGAGATAGGAGGGTCTCAGGTTCAAGGCCAGCCTCAGCAACTTAGTGAAACCCTGTTTCAAAATAAAAAATAAAACTGGGTTGGGGGTGTACCTCAGAGGTAGAACAAACACCCCTGGATACCCACCCCCCCACCACACACAAGAAGAATAAGAATGAATGTATCAAGAAAATATAAACAACAGCATAACTTCTCTCTCTCTCTTTTTTTTTTTCGGTACTGGGGATTGAATTCAACGGCATTCTACCTCCGAGCTATACCCCCAGCCCTATTTTTTATTCTTTATTTTGAAACAGAGTCTCACTAAGTTGTGGAGTGCCTCACTAAGCAGCTGAAGCTGGCTGCAAACCCAGATCCTCCAGTCTCAGCCTCCCAAATGCTGGGATTATAAGCGTGCACCACCACGCCTGGCTAAAGTCTCTCATTTACTCTGCTGCTCTTCTATAGTTTCCTCTCTTTCAAGAACGAATTTGTGTCTCCATGGAGCAGTTATAAATTTGTGGGCAATCTGGTTCCCTTCCCTGCGGGCTCTTTCTCTCTCTACATGATGATGGTGTCTTCCTGCCTTTCACCTGACACCCTTTTAGCCTGCCTCCCCTCCCCCTCTCCCCCCCCCCCCAGAGGCAGGAAGTTCTACACGCTCTTGCACTCCCTTCTTTCTTACTTCCTGTCAGAGGGATGTGGTAATCCAGACACATTGCAGGACTGTGGTAACTGACACAACGCACAAGCCCCTCTTCCTGGGGAGACACTCTCTACACGTGGAGTAAGGTTGGTGAGCCTCTGTCCCCAGAGCATTCACCTACGAACTGCCCCACAGACTTGGGGAGGAATGTGCATTCTCTCACACACCTATTTCCTTCCACCCATTCACAAGTAGGTCTCTATAACCAGACCACACTTTCTAGCTGGAAAAAAAGTATGAAAGACAAGCCTAATTCTGCTCACTCCCAGGTCCCTGCTTAATATGAGATAGTGATTCTGTACTGCGTTCAAGACAATCTTGTCATGCTGTTTGTTTGTTTAGTACTGGGGAATGAACCGAGGGACATTCTACCTCCAAGCTACACCCTCAGCTCTCCCCCTTTTTTGAAACAGGGTCTCGCTAAGTTGCTGGCTTCAAACCTGCGATCTTCCTGTCTCAGCCCCCCAAATGCTCCTGGGTTCAATCCTGAGATTACAGGCACATGCCACTGCACCTGGCTCTTAGCATGGTTCAAGGTCCTTCCTAACCTAACCTACTCCCCACCCTGTCTACCTCTCCAGCTTTTGCCCATTCTAAACTATTTGCAGTGTTTGGAACATAACATTTCTCTCACAATTATGTCTTTAAAGTCAGTTTCTTCCATCTAGAAATCTCTCTTTTGCTATCTGCTGGTCCTCAAGACTCAACCCCAGGGTCACCTCCTCTGGCAATCTTTATCTGGAACTTTCCAGCAACTGTGTTTCTCCTCTGTGCATCCATGGTACCCTGGTGGCCCTCTGTTGGAGCAGTTACTTACTGGGCTATGAATGTTGGCTTACTCGTCTGTCTCCCTGACTATAGGCACTCACAAATATTTTCTGAATGAATAAATGCTCAAATGGAAACACCCTTTGCTTATAAAGCCTTAAGAAATAGCAACTTTAATTAGAGTATGACCATTTTTTTCTTTTGAGCGTTGTAACATGTACAGAAACTTTCCTCTAATTTATAAGGTTATACCACTAGTTTCTTTTCTTTTGTTTCCTTTTTCTCCTTTTGTAGTACTGGGGATTGAACCCAGGAGTGTTCTACCTCCGAACTATACCCCTAGCCCTATTTTTCATTCTTTATTTTTGAAACAGGGTATCACTAAGTTGCAGAGAGCCTCACTAAGTAGCTGAGGCTGGTGGCGAACCTGTGATCCTCCTTTCTCAGCCTTCCAAGTACTGGAATTGCAAGTGTGTGCCACCACACTTGGCTTATACCACTAGTTTCATGAAACATTAGAAGGTTTTTAGTTTAAGATTCCATAAACTTACAAGGGCAAGGGAACAAACACAAAGTACTTGTGTTTATTTCCGTGCATTAAAAAATTATTCCAGCATCTCAGTATAATTTTTATACTAAAAAAATAAATAAAACAGTTGCAAACAACCGATTGATGTTGATTTCTCATGAGCTAAAATAAATGTTCCAGGATGCATCTTTATATTTGATGTATGACTTCCTGATTACTCTGGACAAGACAGGAACCACTCGATCTGGTTTCTATTTTCATGTTCTCAGAGAACACGCTCACACCACTACACAAGTGTAAGCATTTCAGTTTGTTGCTATGCTTACAGAATACTCATTCAGCAACACCCACTGAACATTATGAAGCGGTCTACAACATGGAAGACACTGTGTACTTGTTTTGGAGAAGAGAGTGAACAACGAGAAATCAGACAGCTATACAAACTAAGAAGTTCTTCTTAGTCTTCCTTCTGTGCCTCCATTTTGTCCTTTTTAAAAACACACATTCTCTGTGTTCACACTTGCATTCTATATTCAGTGAGTACACTTAGCACAGAATTCCTGGGGAAAGATCTGGCTGTGTAACAAGCAGCTGACCCAAGATACAAAAACAGCAGGTGAATAGAAGTGCCACGCACTGTACACCTCCGAAGACACTCAAGAGTCAGTCGTCTAAGCAATGCAAAGGGAGAAAAGCAAACAGCCCACTTTCTTCAGCTCCATCCCCAAGAAAATCAAGAAGTACTACTATTTAGATTCAGAAGGGCTGCCTTGCAGCCAGTTTTTTTTTTTTTTAACCTAAGATTCCATCTATTGGACCTGATCATTTCAAACTCTGAGCAGTTGATTTTTACTTTATCAAAGAGTCAAAGGTTAGTCAGGTGTGGTGGCACAGACCTGTAATCCCAGTTGGATGGCTGAGACAAGAGGATCACAGGTTCAAGACCAGCTTCAGCAACTTAGCAAGGCCCTCTGCAACATAGTGAGAATCTGTTTCAAAGTAAAATAGGGATTGGGGGTGTATCCTAGTTGTAGAATGCCCCTGGGTTCAATCCCTATAACACACACACACACACACACACACACACACACACACACACGAGTGAAAAGTTGTTATATATTAGATATTAGTTTAGCATCATGAAGAATGCCTTGATTATGCTATTGTCTCTTTATGCATGTGATTAATAAGGTAATGCATCTCAATGTCAAATTATTTGCCAGAAACTTTGTTCTAGGTGCTGACATACTACAGTGGTCCCAGAAGTCCCTTATAGAGCGGATTTCTCTTCTTGCCTCCCTTTGGAGTCTCCCAGCTGCTCAGCCTGTGTGACTCACAGTCCTTTTAAGGCAAGTGGCTCCAACAGGTTCTTTCCTGCACAGGCTGCTGTCTCAATGCCGCAGTTTGTGAGTGGAAAACACTGCCTTCCAGCCACAGGTGATTGGAGCGGGAGACTGTGTTGGCTCAGTGACCCCGTGTGGCCTGGCACAGAAGGCTGGCCACCTCTGAGGAGGCCTGAGCATTCTCAGTACAGAGGTGGTCAGTCAAACTAGATTTCCCTCTCTGGTGAAGAAACACACTACAGTCTGCACAGTGTGCAGCCCCCTTTCTGGTTCTCTGAGGGGCCAGCTACCCTTTCCGGGCTGGCCTGACTGACTCCACCTGCCAGTGTGTCCTCATGCCCTGGGTTTCTTTGAAATAATGTTGCCAGGGAACAAGTCATCTCTGTGGTCTCCAGTGGCCTGCTGAGAGTCTCTCTGGATTTCTCTCCCATGAAGTCCAAGTTCCAGCCCCAGGGAGAGTTGCCAGCCTCAGAAAAAACATTATAGTTCCTTTCTCAATAAACTCCATTTCTAAAACATTAAAAAAAAAGAAGAAAAGAAAAGAAAGAAAGAAAACAGGGAGAGAGAATCATGTTTATTGAGTCATTATACACATAATAAAATCCACTTTTCCAGGGCACAGTTCTAGAATTTTGCCTAACATGCAGTTGCATAATCACCAGCATAATAAATGTAGAACATTTCCATGATCCTCAAAATCCCCTTGTGCTCCTTGTTGTCAACCCCCCCCCCCCAGCCTCTGGCAACCACGGATGTGTTTTCTCTCCCTGCAGTGTTGTCTTTTTCCCAAGTGTCATATAAATGGGATCATTCCAGACCTTCATTAACATCCTTATTTAAACCAACCTGCGCCTGGCTGCACTCTCTCTGCCTGCACACCACACCCTCATTCTTTGCCCGATTTTTTTCAGAATACATCACACTACCTGAAAACACATTATTTTTCATTGTTTACTTGATTACAGCCTCTTATTGAGATGTTCACTTCCATAGGAATGAGGGAACGAGGGTTTTGCCTGTTTGCCACCAAGTTTCCAGGGTTCAGGAAGCTGCCTGCCATTTTATGTGTTCAGTCAATATGTGTTGAGTGAGCCGCAAAATGAATGAGGAGATTGGAACGTCCTAGGACCCTCTCCATGCTCGGGCAGAGCTCATTAAAAAGAGATTATTTTTCCTACAAAATGTGTTAATCTGTGTGTTGCCGTGTGGCCAAAGTGGGTGGTTATCTTTGGATAATACAATTAGAAGTAATTAGGCTGATCCAGATTATGAATTGTCTTTTAAATTCACTTTCTGGATGATTAGATTACCTGGAATAGAACTGGCCTGAAGTGAGTGCAATGGAAATAATGATGGTGACTATTTATTTCATAGCGTTGTTATGGGGATTAAATGACTCGCTGTAAGTGAAGTGTTCGCTAAGGTGGTTATCATCTGGGAGCTATTTTGTCCCCCCAGGGACTTCTGGCAATGTCTGGGGGAATGCTTGTTGTCAAAACTAGGATGGGGAGGACTGTTGCTGGCATCTGCTATTGAACAACCTAGAGGATAACAGGACAATACCTCACAACAGAGAATTACCCTGTCTAACATATCAATAGTGCCACCAGGGAGATGCCCTGGGTTAGTGCAGAGCCCGGCGTCACAGGGTTCTGTTTGTGTTTGCTATTTTTTTTGTGTGTGTGTGTGTTACTGGGGATTGAACTCAGAGGCATTCTACCTCTGAGCTATACCCCCAGCCCTATTTTTTATTCTTTATTTTGAAACAGGGTCTCACTAAGTTGCGGAGTGCCTCACTAGGTAGCTGAGGCTCGCCTCGAGCGAACCTGGATCCTCCAGTCTCAGCTTCCCAAATGCTAGGATTACAAGCGTGCGCCACCACGCCTGGCTGTGTTTGCTATTATTATTTGATGTGACCCTTCCTGACAAATGTCTTCATGTAGCCCAAGAGTGGAGGTATGATACAGGACTTGGGTGGAGAGCGTTAATTCTGCAGTCTGACCCTCTGAGTTTGCAATCTAGCTTTACCCTTCATTGACTATGTCTTTTTGACTACGTTACTTGTCTTCTCTATACCTCATATTCTTTGTAAAATTGGGTTAATAATAGTGACTCCCTCAGAGAGTGTTGGGGGATCGAAAAAAATAATCCACATAAAACATTCAGCACTGTGGAGTTATACAGAGTAAATGTTCAATAAATGTCATTGATTGTTGCTGTTGTTTCTGACCCCAAAGAGAGAACATAAGGGAGGGGTGGTTTTAACTGGGAAAAAAAATAGAAAATTGCTCATATAAAATATATACAAATGTGTGTTTCATATAACAATAGGTATTGGGCTAGAATTTACATCAACTATTTTAAGGCTGTCATTTTTTATCTTTTAAAAGTGTGTTGCTCTTGTTTTCCTGGTAGAAAAGCTCCCTGAAATAATATATTGTCTCATTTTAAAAAATTTGTACCTAGCAAAAAAATGTACAATTAGTTAAGACTTTCAATCTTGATTAGTAGTATAAACACATTAAAGTATTTTGAGAAACTGGGTCTCAGACATGAAATATAAGACAGGAAAGTTAAACACTAATGCAATAATAACTATCTCTTGTGTTTTAGATTTATTAACATCTTATTCTTTTATTGAAATAGGAGGGAGAAGCCCACAGTGGATGAGTAAGTGCAGATGTGTAGTCACTGAGTATTTCTAGACTCTCATTTTATAATCTAATATTTGGGAAGTTGCTTTTGAAATTGTAACGCATAACTATGGAAATGCGGGCCATTACATTATTATCAATGATAATGAGTTATTACAGGGTCAGATGTTTACCTTGTTAGAGAGACAGTCATGTCCTAACCAGGTTTGTTAGTATGCAGTCCAGGCAGCCAAAATTAGGCTGCAAGTAAAATTTGTATTTAAGAATAAACAAGCCGGGTGTGGTGGCACACACCTGTAATCAGTACTTGGGAGGCTGAGACAGATGAATTGCAGGTTCACAGCCAGCCTCAGGAAATTAAGAGAGGCCTTCCACAACTTAGTAAGACCCTATTTCAAAATAAAAAATAAATAAGGCTGGGAGTATAGCTCAGAGGTAGAATGCCCTTGGGTTCAATCCCCAGTACCCCCCCCACACACAAAGAATAAACAACTATTTGACAAGATACAAATTATTTTGTATAACATTATAAATATTATGATAAAGAAATGTTTATCAAGCCGGGCGTGGTGGCGCACGCTTGTAATCCCAGCATTCAGGAGGCTGAGACCAGAGGATCCAGGTTCGCAGCCAGCCTCAGCTACCTAGTGAGGCACTCTGCAACTTAGTGAGACTTGGTTTCAAAATAAAGAATAAAAAAAATAGGGCTGGGGGTATAGCTCAGAGGTAGAATGCCCCTGAGTTCAACCCCCAGTACCGCAAAAAAAAAAAAAAAAAAAAAAAAAAAAGAAATGTTTATCAGCAGAATACTTTCAAATATAATCTATAATATTTTATAGTCTCTCACAGATAGGGGATTACACCATATACTAAATGAAAAGGTAAATAACAATCTGGCAAAAATGTTTACAACATATATGACAAAGCATACATATTTCCAATTGGGAAATAGGCCTATAAATTAACAAGAAAGACATGAATGCTCCAACAAAAGGCATGAATGGGCCATTCAGTTAAAATTGCTAGAAATATGAGAAATCTTCAGAATTACTAGCAAAGAAATGCAAATTAACACAACTCTTTTTTTTTTCTTTTCAAACTAGCACAGGTTAGAATAAAATGGCTAGTGAGAAGTTTGGTAATATATGGGCACTCTCATATACAGTTGGTAGGGCATATATCAGCACAACTTGACAGTTGGCTATATTCATTAAGAACTTCAAAAATCTTTATTCTCTTTGTTTCAGTAATTTTACTCTATGATCAGACTCATAAAGGTTTTAGAGATGTGGAAGATGTGGATCTTCACATTGTGATCCTTCATATATAAAAATTTTAACATGACCTAATTAGGGTATGGTTAAATGAATAATGATCCATCTAAGGGCCATTAACAACTGAATGTAGCCCAGACATGGTGGCGTACACCTGTAATTCCAGTACTTGGGAGGCCAAGACAGGAGAATCACAAGTTGGAGGCCAGCCTCAGCAACTTATCAAGGCTCTCAGCAACTTAGTGAGATCCTATAAAAAAAAAAATAGGGCTGGGGGTATAGCTCAGAGGTAGAACACCCCTGGATTCAATCCCCAGTACCATAAAAATAATTTAAAAAAAAAAAGAATGTAGGGCTTCACAATAACTTCTGCAGAATTTTCACATTTGAGTGACTCAGAGACAATGGTACGGGTAACAGAAGAGAGTGTGGAGCATATGTATAAGGGGTACATCACAAGAAGATAGCCAGGCTGCAAGGACACTCTTACTCATTCTCAGGTTCTGGGAGCTCCCTGGGCTTCCCACAATTTCTCAAGATAAATATGAGGATTAAATTCTCTAACAATGAACCAGAGTCACTTAAAGATTCAGTATTTGCTACAACTTTGGCCATCATAGACTATAAGTCAAAATCACAAACAACATCATTGTTAAAGAAAGTAGTGTACACACCACTCAATGCTTGTCTATTCCAGGTTTGTTTATGTTTCCAACTTTTCTGTTGCTTCAGGTCTATCTTAAAAATAAATAAAGAAACTAGAATAAAGGGCTAACACATCTATGTTTATTTATGAGGTATTATCATTTTAAGTTGGATTACCTACAAGGAGTTGCAGCTTAATTCTTAAATTTTAAAGATTGCTGGTGTCAAATATCTAATGATGTATTTTATGCACTAAGTAATTTCAGTTATAAACATTTTAGTGGATGGATTATGAAAGTCTGAAAAAATAAGAGATTTTGACCCTTTGTCTTTGACCCTTGCTATTGAATCTTGAAAAATACAAAGTACTGACCATTGTTCTGCTAATACTTTAAAGAATTAATAACTGTAGGCAGAATTACTGAAAGTATTAATAAAATCGGATTAGCAATATAAGAGAACAACCATGGACAATTAAAAATTCCTGAAATATCTGAGGGCATATTTAATTTTCTCAAGATTTGCTAAGTCAGAGATAGCACACTGATGTCCAGCAAGTGGATAAGAGGCTGACTGTGAGATTTGCATCCCCTCTCTCCTCAGAGCAGCAGAGCTGTGGCCTGGGATTTCGGGCCCTTTGACTGCTCTCCTGATAGCCACCATCTTGACATCAGCAGAGAAACTGGGTGCAGAGCACGTAAGCCTAGACAGGACAAAGGGCCCATGGAGCTGCTAGAGAAAAATGTTTCAGGTGCTGAAGAACAAAATAACCACCTTGAAGTGGTAGGGAGCAGGGTGAGGTGTGTGTGTGTGTGTGTGTGTGTGTGTGTGTGTGTGTGTGTGTGTGTATACACGAGCACTCACATGCACACATGTACACATGCATACAGAACAGGAAGAAATGCTTCCACAAAGAAAATTCACAAATTAATTGTTTGATATGGATACAAGAATTAATAATGAAGCAAAGTGTTGTTGTAAAATTAACACAGAAAAGAGTAGGCACAGCCGGGTGTGGTGGCGCGTACTTGTAATCTCAGTACTTGGGAGGCTAAGACATAAGGATTGAAGGTTTGAGACTAGTTTTGGCAACTTAGCAAGACCCTGTTCCAACATAAAAAATAAAATTGGGAGCCAGGCCTGGTGGCACAGGCTGAGACGGGAGGATCACAGGTTTGTGGTCAGCCTCGGCTACTAAGTGAGATCCTCCTCAACTTAATGAGACCCTGTTTCAAAATAAAGAATAAAAAATAGGGCTGGGGATGTAGCTTGGAGGTAGAATGCCCCTGAGTTCAATCCCCAGTACTATAAATAAATAAATAAATAAATAAATAAATAAATAAATAAATAAATAATATTGGGCTGAGGGTATAGCTCAGAGGTAGAATGCCCTTGGGTTCAATCCCCAGTACCACACACACACACACACACACACACACACACACACAAAACATCAACATAACTAATTTGTTTCAATAAAAATCAAAATCAAAGTAGAAAAATAGAATGCATTTAATTGCCTTCTAAAGAAAATCATCCAAGGAATTACTGAATTAATGGGGTTATATCAAGTACCTGATAAATTTGCTAAAATTATGGTTGGAATGCACACATCTATAAACAAGGGTCAGAATGCCTGGGGGATCCAAAACAGTGTCAAAATGGGGAGTAGATTGTCGCTTACCACCTGTAAGATGGGGAAGAATAAAGGGAAGGGCCTCTTTCCACCCCCTGGCATTGGCATCTCCGCTGAAGACTGCTGCCATGACTCTCACCAGCGCCTTCCTTCCTAGAATGATCCTTGATATCAGCTGGTTGTAAAATACGTGTTTGGAGTCCTACTCCCATTTTCACTATTCTTATGCTCAGGTCATAAAATCTCCTAACCCATGATTCCCATTTTTCCATCAATTGCTGTACCCAATCAGAAGAAAAGTCAGTTCATTTCCACAGCATGTTCACAGTGCATCCTCATCCCCTGCTTCCTACTCCCCATAGTTCCATAAAGTCCAGAATTGAGTGGCTGAGAGCAAGAAACAGGAATGGACGGGTGGTGGAGGAACAGGAAGGAGCGAACAGGGAGAAAATGATTGAAAGTATTTGGCACTATTTTTTTTTTTAAATCAGAAAACAAGAATGATGGAAATGCTGGTTATTCACATTATCTAAGCAAAAACATTTGTTTGCAACATATGCTGTATTCATCATGAATTTTACCCACCCTTCATTTATATTCTTAGACAAAGGACTTTATTTCACTGAGATTATCATAAAGAAAGGTCTTTTTTCTTTTGAACTGGGAACAGAAAACATGGGTTCTGTAAGAATAATCACAGTGTTGATAGGAATAATATATATTAATGAGTTCCATTCTACTGTTTATATACAATGTAGTAAAGTAGAATCACAATTTTGCATAAGTCTTTAATTTATCCTTACGTTTTGTACTGTTTACTCTCTTCTAGATACAGTGTTTATGGAACACCAGAATGCAGCACAAGCACCTGGCACTTAAGAGGAATCAACAATCATTTAACAGGTAAATAAATGAATGCTGTCCATACAACCTGGGCATTACTGACATTCATCGTTTTATTTTTAGTGGTTACATTGTGGGTTTCTATTTATTCTCGCACACTGGGAAGATAGGTTCAAATTCAGATGAGGACAAGATCTCTTTGCTTCTTGAGATCATTTATTGTTTTTTCTTATTCGGAAGATAATTTGAAGTTGCTTATTACAGGACTGTGTTCTTAATGGAAAGTGACTCCAAATGAAGAACTCTCAGGTCAAACCTCTTTAAAAAAAAAAAAAAAAAAAGTCTTACCAAAAAGGAAGTGAGTGTGAGGTGAGCTGCATTAACTTCAAGGACTGCAGAGATGAAACTTGAAGCAGGAAGCCGCATACCACCAACATGTGGAGGCGCATGTGTGTCCTGTGAGTAGACATGACAAAAACAGCTCTCCTAAAGTTGTTTGTGGCCATAGTGATCACATTCATTTTAATTTTGCCAGAATATTTCAAGACACCAAAAGGTGAGTATGTAATCATAAGCCAGCTCTTCCTAACTTTTTTTTTTAGTGTGTGTGTGTGTGGGGGAGTGACGGTGTGTGGGTGTACTCAGGATGGAGCCCAAGGATATTCTTCCTCTGAGCTACACCCAGCCCGATTTTATTTTTTATTTTGAAACAGGGTCTCACTAAGTCGCCAAGACTGGCCTCAAACCTGTGATCCTCCTGTCTCAGCCTCCCAAGTAGTGAGATTACAGGCCCACATTACTGCACCCAGCTCTTCTTTCTTAAATTCTAAAAATTATCAGCTAATAATTACAGAAAACATCTTTTTGGATATGTGCTGCTTGGGCTGAGGTTCTGTGTCTGAAAAACTAGAAAAAAATGAGATTGTAATTTTAGTTATTACATAGTACAGTAAGCTTATTCATCGTACTTAGTTATTATAGCATACATAAAAATGAAAAGAAATATTGACATCTGTAGTCTAGATGTCAAGCTTATTGAGTTTACAATAATCTCATTATATAATTTCGCTCTTGAAAAGTTTCCTTCAAAACAATTTAAAGTGTGCTTTTCCATTCTGAAAATTTTTAAAAATAAAGTGATATTTATTATGCTAAAAATGTTTGACTTCCCTCCATCAAAACAACTTCATGCAAACAATTTACTGCTGCTTTTGGAAAAATAAAATAAATTTAGATATTTTCAAATATAATGAAAATAAGATGGGTACAAATTTAAGCAGGTATGTATGTATTTGTGACTAGAGAAAAATGGAACAAAATTAAATAGAGAATTGCTATATGATTGCTAAAATGTTAGGTTAAGAAAATAAAGAGAGAGCCAGGTGTGGTGGTGCACGCTTGTAATCCCAGCATTTGGGAGGCTGAGACTGGAGGATCTGGGTTCGCGGTCAGCCTCAGCTACTTAGTGAGGCACTCTGCAACTTAGTGAGACCCTGTTTCAAAATAAAGAATAAAAAACAGGGCTAGGGGTATAGCTCAGAGGTAGAATGCCCCTGAGTTCAATCCCCAGTTCCGCAAAAAAATAAATAAAATAAATAAATAAATAAATAAATAGAGGTAAATGTTACCAACACATATAGTTGGTAAAAGATTTGAAAATATATTAATATGAATGCTTGGATAACAATTGTGCTCTCTAATATCTAGCAAGAAAAAGTAAGAAAGAATCTGCTATATTCTATCATTAACTAGAAATAATATGAATTTAATAAAATCAGAGAAAAACTTATATTTGATGACTTGTGGCAATGAATATTGTTGCATATATGTGATGCTAAGTAGTCAAATAAAAATATTTTTGCTAATTATATTTGATGACATATTGCAATGATTATTTAATGTTGCATACTAGATGCTGCTAAGTAGTTGGATAAAAATATTTTTGCTAAATAAACACTGCAATTTTGTAAATGGTTGAATTTTTAAAACATCTTTTGGTGTGCCACTATTATGCTGCTCAGATTAAGCAATCGGAATATATATTTTTAATTCTTGATTTTCCTGGGTGAAAATGCGTTACACAGAGAATAGTTAGAATAAAGGAAATATATTTTAAGCTATTGTGGGCTGAGAGTAAACTCATTTAATAACTATGTAAGTTAGATACCTATCACTTCCAAAAATCAGGTTGGATCTAACGAGAACCAGGTAATTGGCTCACAAAAGAGTTAATGAACTATTTGCAAACCATTGGTCACTGTTTTATGAAAACTGGTGACTCAAGAGCACGTTACAGTTTTTCTTTCTCGGCAGATGCATTGTTCTGGTTTCTCAGAGTGGGACAGATGGCCTCTGGGGCAGTGGTGAGCTGAGAGAAGCCAAATGCAGCTCAGAGAAATGCATAGGGCGAAGGACAGATGGGAGCTTGAAGGGTCCCTTGGATTTGTGGGCAGAAGAGTTTATAAAATCCACCTTGACCAAACTTCCTTGGCCTAATAGTAACGTGTCCCTCCCTCCTCCTCCTCCTCCTCCTTTTCTTCCTACTCTTCCTTCTTCAATATTGAACCCAGGCGTATTCAGCCTCCATGCTATACCTGCAACCCTTTTAATTTTTTATTTTATTTTAATTAATTAATTAATTTTGCTGTACTGGGAATTGAACCCAGGGGCATTCTACCTACCTGGATTAACAGGTAAATGTTTACACATATAGTAGTGTAATAGTAATGATTTACATTTTTATAATGGTTTCTGGAACATCATCTAGCCTTTTTAAACTATAGTTCTATGTAGATTAAACAAGGTGGATTTGAACATAATTGTTTTGCTTTTTAAAATTAGTTTCTAATCATAATACTATTTGGCCTATGAAATGAACTGAATTGTCAACCAGTTTATTTCACAAAATAAAATATCTGGTAAACTTATTTTGATAATGAGCTAAGACTGTCCTAGAAGTGGGAAAATTAACCTTGAGATTCCCCTGTCTGGTCTTAACTTTGTCAGTTACTTTTGTCTTTTTTTTCTCCCATTCACTTGGGAATGTTCTAGTCACTTTAATTTCTAAGATAAATATTATAAAGTGGTTTTTACATATAAATTATTCACTTATACCCTGTCTTTAACTTGTCAAATGAATTCAAAAGGAATCTTAATGAGGAATAATGTATTCATGAAGTTTAATAGATTTGATTTCAAAATAATAAACCCTCTGAAGCTCTAAGTTAAAAATAGAGCACCATGTTTGATCATTTTTTCATCAAGAATATATCTGAGTCATTGAATAATCATTAGGAGGGATAGTCAATTATCATAATTTACAGTATAAGCTATTTAGTCTAACTTTAAGAAAGGAGCTTTACTTAGACATTGTTTGAGTCTTTTAACAAGTTTGCATTGGGTGTGTACGGGCAAGATAATCAGTTTTGCAGCAGTGTTTTTAATGTTTCAGCTTGTTTAAAAGGCAGCTAAGATATAGTAGTTAATGTAATAGTTTGCTACAGTTTTATTGCATGTAGATAATGGGGGTATAGATGGGAACAAGACCATAAGAATTGGCTAATCTATTAGGGTGAATTCCGAGTTTCTTGCAATTAAAGGAGCTGGGTTGCTTGCAAATAAAACTTTACCAATCCGCTTTTGTTGTATTTAGTGTATAAGAGAGACTTGGTTAACTTTCATATAAATCCTAGTGGTCTTTTATTTTTATGTATTCTTTTATTTATCAATAGTGTCTACCTGTGCTAGGGACCTTAAGCTACAAAAATGAAAGGCAAGTCTTCGTTCAAGAACTTTTCAGTCATGGGGAGGGCTGATTGGCAAGAAATTAAATATCCTAAATACTAAAACAGGGATGCAAACAAAGGTGTTTCAAGGAACATCAGCATTGCTTTCAGGCCTGTCTTGGGAGGATGTTCCTTCAATTTCCCTTTGCCAAGAAAAATAACAACCAGCAAAGTTCAAATGATCACCTAATGTTCCTCCTTTTCTGCTTACAGAAGCCCTTTATAGGAGAAGCAAAGATTATTGCTGATTTTTTAATAAAATGTTCTCATATCAATATCTCAAAACTTCCTGAATCCAGGAATGGTAGTGACTTATATGAATGTACTCCCAGTGGCTGGCGGGAATAACACAGACCAGAACACCTCAAATCTAATTTTATCTAGCTGGTTTGACTTCTTCACTTGCTTTTAAAAGCCAAACTCCCATAAACTATGTTTACTAGCTTTCATTTCCCTTTCCATTTCACACTTTCTGGTGGAAATGGTAGTATATTGAATAGTAAATTGAAGGAAACAAAGGATAAAGGAAGTTTACTTGCCAAATACAGGATTAACCCTGCAGTATATGAGCGTATGCTCATATTATTTATGTCTATATTATTGACCAATATCAAGGGTAACTGCAATTATGCAATTAATTTCCTGAAGTGTTAAAGTGTTATCCTTGATCTCAAAATGGGCCATTATTTTCTTCTTATTGACTAGTTTAAGTTCATACATCTTTTTTTTTTTTTTTTTTTTTTTTTTTTTTTTTTTTTTTTTTTTTTTTTTTTTTTTTTTTTTTTTTTTTTTTTTTTTTTTTTTTTTTTTTTTTTTTTTTTTTTTTTTTTTTTTTTTTTTTTTTTTTTTTTTTTGGTACTGGAAATTGAACCCAGGGACTAGGCCTTTTATTTTTATCTTTTATTTTATTTTTTTACTGGGGATTGAACCCAGGAGCATTCTACCTCTGATCTATAGTCCCAGTTCCTTTTTCATTTTAATCTTTTGAAATAGGGTCTCATTAAGCTGCTGAGGCTGGCCTCTACTCTGTGATCTTCCTGTCTCAGCCTTCTGAGTACTGGAATTAACAGGCGTCTACCATTGCACCTGTCTTGGTTCATAAAAATTAATCAGTTATCCCTGATAAAGCCTGACATATAGCCTTATTACTATTTAACCAATGTTTAAAAAGTGAGATAGGGTTTAACTATGTAGCCCAGGCTGGTCCTGAATTCTTGGGGCTCAAGAGATCCTCCCACCTCAGCCTCCTCAGTGCTAGATTACATAGTGCATGCCATGGGTCCAGCTCACAATTTTTAGAATTTTCAACAAATTCAACAAATTGTCCAGCTCACAATTCCAGTACCAAAACAAACAAACAAACAAAAAAAACTGTCCAGCTCACAATTTTTAGAACTTTCAACAAATATTTATCTTTACATGTACCAGGCACCAAGTACAATGCCAAATACTTTTACATATAATAATTCATTTTAACTCATTAACTATTTCAAACCTGGGAGTTAGAGGTATAGCTCAGTGGTAGAATACATGCCTAGTGTGTGAGGCCCCTGGTTTAATCGCCAGCACCAAAAACAAACAAACAAACAAACAAACAAAAAACCTCATTCCTAGTGAAGCATCATTCTCAAGAGAAAATATTCTGGAAATTTTCAGAAAGAAGGAATAAAACTGGATGGGTAAATTTACTTTGTCATAAGACTTCACTTACTGAAATTTTTTAATCATTGCAATTTTAAATTAGTTAGTCTGTTGTTGTGTATTTATTGTAGACAATATGTGCTGGCAAAAACAAACAAAAAACCAAATGCTAACATCTAGTACTTTTCATTGTTTCTTAAGAACTGGCCTTGCTGGCTAATTTATTAGGTTGTGACACCAACAGCCCTTGCAGGAAATGCTTTTTAACTGCTTTCTCACTGTTTTAGAGGGGAAATGCTCTCTTTGTGTACCTTTTTTTTGTTTTCATAAAAAAGATGACTTTCTCTAAACCATTAATATGGTGATATGTCTTCCCCTTATACCATTCTATTTCTTTTCTCTTTTTATCTATATTTTATCATATATATATATAAATCTATACTGTTTATTTTTTTTTTTTTT
>PVLC010004094.1:0-46183 GCA_004027655.1 Graphiurus murinus
ATCCCAGCATTCGGGAGGCTGAGACCGGAGGATCCGGGTTCACGGCCAGCCTCAGCTACCTAGTGAGGCACTCCGCAACTTAGTGAGACTCGGTTTCAAAATAAAGAATAAAAAAAAATAGGGCTGGGGGTATAGCTCGGAGGTAGAATGCCCCTGAGTTCAATCCCCAGTACCGCAAAAAAAAAAAAAAAAAAAAAAAAAAAAAAGTAAGATAGAAGCCAGGCGTGGTGGCACATGCTTATAATACCAGTACTTGGGAGGCTGAGACCGAAGGATCACAGGTTTGAAGTCAGCCTTGGCAACTTAACAAGACCCTGTTTCCAGACAAAAAAACAAAAAGGGCTGGGGTGCAGCTCAGAGGTAGGATACCCTTGGGTTCAATCCCCAGTACCCTCCCCCCCCCACACACACACACAGAGAAAGGAAAGAGCCCCTCGTTCAAAGTCCATGCCTAATTAACTTTATTCTCCTTTTTAAGCATCCCCCTTGAACAAGCTGAAGCTGGTGCACTCAAATCTTGAGGAGGACCCTGAAGAGATTCGGATGGAATTCATAAAGTACTTAAAAAGCATAATCAATTCAGTATCTGAGAGCAGAGACAGGGAGGAGATGTCAATTATTACCTAGCCAGTCTTTCCCTGGACCGTCCACCTCCCAAATGACATCAGCTGCTTCCCAGTGCAGAACTGAAATCTCATCGAACTACTGATGTTTCCTTCTCCCTGTGACTACAGAAGACATTTTCCTTATCTGTTAGAAGGGAAGTTGGCTCATACCACCTATTCTTTATTCTTAGTCCTGGGAAAAACCTATCACTGAATCTGATTCCCTGTCCTCAGACCTTTCCAAAGAGCTGGAAAATTGAGGGATTTTTTTTCCCCTGTACATATGTCAAGTTATAAAAATTGTGGAACTGTAAGTGTTCTAGCCCAAAGATACAACAGCAGTTTAATCCATATGTCTTAGTCTAAATGTGATTTTCATTCCTTGATTCACTCAACACATTCCAACTGGTTGAGCATCTATAATGTGTAAAGCGCTGTTCTACCTGCTGATGCTGTATGGCATAAGGGAACACAGAAATCCTTCCCTCAGGGAGCTTCCACCCTAGTTTTCTAAATAATAGTGAGATAGTCAAGAACTTAAGTACTGTGTTTTAGACAGGGGGAAAATGTAGAGTCTTCATTTTCTGTAACGTGTAAATCTCATATGCTGCATCCTTCCAGATAACAAGAGGACCTGGGATTCTTCCAATGCCAAATGAAGGTGTAGTTTAGCCTCATTCGTGGAGTTTTGTATATGAGAACTTGCCTGCTTGCTAAAATTTATTTGCAATGGATAAATCAGTACTTGTGGTGCTTTCTCGCTTGCTTATAGATATGCACAGAATGACCTAAATTTGAATCACTGCAACACACGTGTCCCCAGCTGAGGTCAGTCAAGGGGCTCCCTGCCTTCTTATTTCAGCTCTCATAGTGTCCTTTACGTAGGCTACCTGGTCCCACATTTTCAAATTTTTTGAGCATTTTGTTGGTGATTTCACTGTTTGAAATGGCCCTTAGCATGGTGTTAAAGTACTGTCTTAGTGTTCTTGAGTGCAAGGAGGCTGTGCTGTTTCTTAGAGAGAGAACACATGTGGAAGATGAGCTTTTTTCAAGCATGAGTTACAGTGCTGTTGAAGTCAGTGTTAATGAATCAACAATATATGTTAAATAAGGTATCTTTTAAAAGAAGCATAAAACATTATATATTGACCAGTTGTGAAAATTCCTGTTCACAGAAGCCTAACCTTGTATTTTCCCTAAGAACAATGTTCAGTACTGACCAATGTTCTTGGAGAGTTCGTAGAACATAACTACTGAATATAAGAATCAACTATCTCTATCTCTTGCAGTTCCAAGGTTTCTCTTGTAGTTCTGGAAGCCAAAGTCCAAAATCAGTATCACAGAATCCAAATGATGGTGTCACCAGGGCTGCACTCCCTCTAGAGGCTCCAGGGGAGAATCTGTTTCTTGTGTCCCCCCTGGTGGCTGCATCACTCCAGTGTTCAGGGCAGCATCTTCAGACCTCTGTCTGCTCCATCTCTACATTACCTTCTTCTCTGTGTGACTGTCTCAGATCTCCTGCCTTTCTTACAAGAACACTTATAATTGCATCTAGGGCCCACCCAGATAATTGAGGATAATCTTCTTATCTCAAGATCCCTAACTTAATTGCATCTTTTAAAAATGAAGTCACATTTATAGGATCCAGAGATTACGATATCTTTAGGGGACATTATTCATCCTATTGAAGATGCCATCCACTAGGACTTTAATAGAGAAAGAACAAGAAGTTTGAGGGGGAGAGGAAGATGACAAATGACCAGTTCAAGATGAACCAGCAAGTTAGGGACAGGACTGAACCAGACTTTGGTTCTTTCCACTGTCTTGTAGTAACTGGGTAGATGATCCTCCCAGTGAACATGACTAAGAGTTGCCCTCTGTGACTGGAACTAGTAAAGCAACAACCACCACAATGCTACAGTTTGGATCTTCAATGTAGCCCCAAATCTCATATGTTAAAGGATTGGTCCTCAGCTTGGTGCTATTGAAGGCAGTAGAAACCTTTAGGAGGTGGGTCCTAGTGGAGGTTTTAGATCACTGGAGATGTGACCTCAAAAGGAATTGTGGAATGCCTGTCTCTCTTTCACTTCTCTGCTGCCATGAGGTGAACATATTTGTTCCACCACCCACTCCTACCATAAGTGAGCCAGAGACCCAAAAGCAACATGCTAAACTGACCATGAACCAAAACTTCTGAAACTATGAGTTGATCATCTCAGGTATTTTGTTACAGTAATGGAAAGCTGAATAACACACTCTGCAACATGGCAAATAAGGGATATATTAATCATATTACAAGTGGAACCACTCTGAAGATGGTTTGCAAGTATGTTGCAGGTAGAACTAGCACCATATTTCTTTGAGTCAATCAAATGGCCAGTAGTGTTCTGAAGCTCATATCCATTGTCAAGAAAATGAAGACTTACTCACTTACATTGTAATTTTGGATATTGACATCTCAAAAGTGTCCAGGCAAAGCCTCTGGAGATCATTATGTGTGGAACACTGGGAGATCTGCAAGGTAGACTAAATTATTATAAGTCTTGCTGGTAACTAAGGATGTGTAGGAGTTGATTTTAAAAAGCAGTATTCCAAGCCGGGCGTGGTGGCACATGCTTGTAATCCCAGCATTTGGGAGGCTGAGACCTAAGGATCCAGGTTCGCGGCCAGCCTCAGCTACCTAGTGAGGCCCTCCGCAACTTAGTGAGACCCTGTTTCAAAATAAGGAATAATAAATAGGGCTGGGGATGTAGCTCAGCAGTAGAATGCCCCTGAGTTCAATCCCCAGTACCGCAAAAAAAAAAAAAAAGCAGTATTCCTAGTGCCCATTGGAAAGGTAACTAGGTATGTATGTACCATTTAAGAAAATTACTCTAAAATATGGTCCTAGATCTTGACTTCAGCTTTCTCCACCTAAATATTGGAATTACATGAATATCCTGGCCTTGGCTGATGTTTTCTTAACAAATGCACTCTTTCCTTAGGCAAGAAATGAATAATTCCATGTCCTAAAACCAAATAAATAAATGAGGGTAGAAACTGCTTTTGAATGTTAAGAATAGGTTACATAGTTTTGATATGACTTCTAAACTGCTTTATCAGTTAAATAGTTCTCTACATTTATGATATGGGTCCTTCTTCCTACTGAAGTTAAAAGCCAATGGAAATGTATCTGCCAACTATTCCCACTTCAAAAGGAAAGTTCTTGGTGCTTTGAAGTGAACAACATCATTTATCTTTCTGCACTCTGATAGTTCATTCTTATCTAGGCTTTGGATAAGCTTTAAAAATATGCCTCTGGTCTCTAAAGCCACAGTGCAGATTTACTCTTTAGATCAGGCCTAATTGTAGATCTTAGACATTTAAGATGTTGTATGAAGTAAAAATAACCCATCTCTTTTACATGTATAATCTTACTGGAGTTTTGTGATATGCATTTTATTCATAAAGAACAATCTAAATGCCCAGCAAACACCTAGGTAACTATAACATGTAATGACATTTTTTTTGTTCAGAGGAATAAAATGCTAATCATGCTAATTTTATCATATTAAATGCAGAACTTGGTTACTACTCATGGAAACCTATTTCAAGCACTTCTCAAGAATATCTCTTTTGCAATTCCAACTGCATTTGGAATTTACAACTCTTTTGGAGTGCAAGTTGAGGTCTGCATTTTTAAAAAAAATGGCAATGGCTTTAAAGTGTCAGTAGAGAAAGAGATGAACAATCAAAATTTGATTCTTCTGTATGAGAAGAGAGGGCGACCGTAGGTGAGGTCGAATATACACGCTAGTCTAGTAGCGCAGACTTGATACAGGGATAGGTTACTTTGGTGGAGGAAGACAGAATAAAACTGAGGAAGACGGAATAAACTAAGCAGGTATGTGCTCCACTTAGAAAACGCAGAATGTCTGAAACAGCACTAGGAGTAATCATGAAGAGAAAGAGACAGGTTCTCTAAATATGTAGGAGGCAAAATCTGCCTGAGTGGTAAAGAGGGGAGGTGGAAAGTTTTGTTCCCTATCTTCCGTGGTGGCTGGTAATCAACAGTTACATTTCCCATGGTTGGGGTTGGGGGGCAGCGTCGCCTGCACTTTCTATCGGGTTGTGCTCGGGCTCTCTAACCCTTGAGCGTCCGTGGAAACAAAATACAGGGGGAGTGCTCTTCAACATTACAACCAAGTCTCTCGTTTTGTCCTTTATTCCGGCTCCTACTTGCCTGTTTGCGTACTTTAGGGGCCCAAAAGCCTGGGACTGGTCTCCGTGGCAACAGGCTACGGCTTCAGAGACGGAAGTGGCGTGACCCCGGGGCATCCTGGGAGATGTAGTTCGGTCTGCCACTGGGCTACAGCCCTTCAAATCTCCTGGCCTCTTCGGGCACCAGAAATGAGGGCCGAGTGGCGGGGACACGAGGACAGCTCGTTCAGAAGTCACGGCGTTGGGACAAGTTGCGCACCGCCACCTGTAAGCCAGGCCACCAACATCTCCCAGCTGACCCGTCTCCGTGATCACCGGGTCGCCGCTGGGGATTCTGGGAATTGTAGTTGGGCGGGAGCCCGGCGCGCTCCGGAGGACCAAGCAGCTGCCGTTGGCGTTCGGCACCCGCCACTACCGGCCAGGGGCTGGCACAGCGAACAGAGCGAGCTTCGGGACCCGCAGTCCGACCTACTCTTGGGGCGGTGAGGATTTTCTGGCGTTCAGGACACTTCCTGCGTTACCTCGGCCTCTGACCCCGGGAAGGATGCGCAGGAGACCGGGTCGGGGCGGCAGCCGCGGGGAAGGGCGGGTGTCAGTGTTGCTCCGCCCCGGCGCCCGCCCCGGCCCGCCCTTCCAGACCTGGGCGCCCGCCTCCCTGGGCTCAGCTTGCCGAGAAGGTTCCCCTGGAGGGAGTCGGGATAGAGTTTGGCTAAAGTCACAGAGTGGTCCCCGGTGATCAGAAGGGGTCCACAGAACCTCCAGATAGCGTCTAGCCCAGTCCTCGTCAGTTAAGTGAAGGGGAAACCGAGGCTAGAGAAAGCCAATGATTTGCCCCAAATCCAGAATCCAACGGCTGCCGGCTGTCCGCTGGCACCTTTGCAGCACAAAGCACTGTGCCTGGCACAGAACAAACACTCACATCTTTGTGAAATGTCATTTCATTCTAAGAATAAACAACTGAAATAATTCAAGTAAATTACGAGATTTTTTTTAAATTTTAGGATGGAAATGGACCTGTAAATGAAGCGTTACTAGCCAAATGCAACTTGTAGACTTTATTCAGATCATAGATACTAAATAGCCAACTCTGAAAAAATGTTTTGTGAGATTTTTTAATTTATTTATTGGTACTAGGGATTGAACTCAGGGGCATTCTACCTCCGAGCTACACCCCCAACCCCATTTTTATTCTTTATTTTGAAACAGGGTCTCACTAAGTTGCGGAGTGCCTCACTAGGTAGCTGAGGCTGACCTCGAACCCGGATCCTCCGGTCTCAGCCTCCTAAATGCTGTTGTGAGATTTTTTTAAATTTAGGAACTTAGAACACTGTTGATAGTAAGTGCTCAAAATATTATTGCTTAACTATTTTAGTTGTGATAATGCTTTGGGGGTTATGCTTTAAAGATTAAAAAAGAGCCTTAGAGACACATACTTTGGAATTTACCAATGAAACGTCAGATTTGCTTCATAAATGAGGGGGGAGTTGTCTAGATGTTGATCATTGATAGAGCTGGCCATCATACACTAAGCTATTATTCTTTTAATATAAAGTATAATTTAATCCTATGTGCTAGAGATGCATTCTGAGTTATTCATCAGGGAGAAAAAAAAAGGATAAAGTCTGGAATTTGCTCTAAAAGGCTCTACACACAGCCAGGTGTGGTGGCACATGTTTGTAATCCCAGTACTTGGGAGGCTGAGACAGGAGGATCACAATTTCACGGCCAGCCTCAGCTGCTTAGTGAGATCCTCTTTGAAAATAAAGAAAAAATAGGGCTGGAGGCAGAGGTTGGAGATAGAATGCCCTTGGGTTTAAAAAAAAAAAAAAAAAGACTGCACACACAGCAAGAAAGAAGGATGGCAGAAAAAGAAGTGTTATTGAAAGTGAGTGATGGGAAGCCGGGCGTGGTGGCGCACGCTTGTAATCCCAGCATTTGGGAGGCTGAGACCGGAGGATCCGGGTTCGCAGCCAGCCTCAGCTACCTAGTGAGGCACTCCGCAACTTAGTGAGACTTGGTTTCAAAATAAAGAATAAAAAATAGGGCTGGGGGTATAGCTCAGAGGTAGAATGCCCCTGAGTTCAATTCCCAGTACCGCAAAAAAAAAAAAAAAAAAAAAAAAAGAAAGTGAGTGATGGGTATATGAGTTTCTTGTATTATTGTATTCTCTCCAGTGGATTTCCATAATCAATTGCTTTTTCTTTTTTAAAATGTATTTTATGTGTTTCAGGAAGTCTTTGAAAAATAAAGGAGCTCATGAGTTTCTTTGAAACTTGACCCTCCCATGACACAAATGAGGCTCTTTGAAGACTTTTCCTGTCAAGAGTGGGCACAGCAATGGGGGGAGGTATGTCCTTGCCCACCCCTAGGTTCCTCAAAAGAAGGATAGAATTTTGATGGTAAAAGAAAAGGACTATGGGCAAGGTGGCTCTCTGCCTAGGAATCATCCATGTGGCTGGGATGTGGCATGTTAGCACGCCAGACAGTTGTAGACAGTTTGCAATGTCCCAGGAAGGTGTGCTCTGTCCCAGTGGCTGAGGCCAGAGGGGCATTACAAGGTTTCCATCATGAAGCTACTGGTGCTGGAGCACTTCTGAAAACCCTGCCCCAGACACAGCAGGTCCGAGGCTGGGAGTGCCAGTACACAGTGGAAGGAGTGGAATTCATGCTGGAAAGTGGAGTGTGGGAGGGAGAACTCGGTGAAGTAGGACAAGCAAGAGAAGAGAGAACTAATTTGTGAAAACGGTATAGGCCCTCTAAAGAAAACTAACACCTAATTAATAAATTTATTTATTTATTTATTTATTTTGGTACTAGGGATTGAACCCAGGAGCATTCTACCTCTGAGCTACACTAGCCCAGAGTCTCGCTACACTGCTGAGGCTGTCCTTGAACCTGTGATCCTCCTCTCTCAGCCTCCCATGTACTGAGATTACAGACATACCCCACCACCAAATCTATTTTGATCCAACGCCTTTCCTCTATTCTTTGCTCTTCTATTTTTACCTTTGGGGCATAAGTTAGACTGTAGCCCTGGATTTCATGCTTATCTGAGGCTGCTTCCTTTAAGTCATTATTTAAACTATTTCTACAGAAACAAAAAATAATTTTCTTTCCCAATACAGAACTAGTAGTAGGTTTTGTGTTTCTTGCTGGGCTCTGTGCTATGGCTTCTTATCCATTCTCTTCTTGAAACTTTTAGGAATAAGGGCTTTGACTCTATATACCTTCTTGCTGAAAGAGTAGCTCTAAGGCCCTGAGGTTTGTTATCTTTTCACACTATGTTCTTAGCAAACTTGTGATCTCTGGTGACACAGATCCAAAGTTTAAAAAAATTCTCTGCCTCAGCAGACATCTTGGTCTCAGCCTCATAAGAAACCCTGAGCTAGAACCGCCCAACTCTGCCACTCCTCTGAAACTACAAGATAATAAATGTTTATTGCTTTAAGCTGCTAAACTTTGGGACATCCTGTTACACAGCAATGGAAAACTAATATAAATGGTCTAATAGAACTTGGATACTGTTTTCAAGCTTAGAAGCTGTCAAGGAAAGGTAATTTGGGTTCAGCAAAACTAGAATTTCTAGCCGGGCATGGTGGCACACCCTCGTAATCCCAGTACTTGGGAGGCTGAGACAGAAGGATCCGGGTTCACAACCAGCCTCAGCTACTTAGTGAGGCCCTATTTCAAAATAAAGAATAAAAAAATAGGACTGGGGGTGTAGCTAGCTGGGAGGTAGAATGCCCCTGGGTTAAATCTCCAGTAACACACACACACACACACACACACACACACACACACACACACAAGGAAAAGCCGGGTGTAGTGGCACACACTTGTTATCCCAGTACTTGGGAGGCTGAGACAGGAGAATTGCAGGTTCGCGGACAGCCTCAGCTACTTAGTGAGGCCTTCTGCAATTTTGTGAGACCCCGTTTCAAAATAAAGAATAAAAAATAGGTCTGGGAGTGTAGCTCGGAGGTAGAATGCCCCTGGGTTCAATCCCCAGTACCACCACCAAAAAACAAAAACAACCTGGAATTTCTAGGCTGTTTTTTTGTTTTGTGTGGTTTTCTTTGTTTGTTTTGCGATACTGGAGATTGAACTCATGGGCGTTCTACCTCCGAGCTACACCCCCAGCCCTATTTTTTATTCTTTATTTTGAAACCGAGTCTCACTAAGTTGCGGAGTGCCTCACTAGGTAGCTGAGGCTGGCCGCGAACCCGGATCCTCCGGTCTCAGCCTCCTGAATGCTGGGATTACAAGCGTGCGCCACCACGCCTGGCTTCTAGGCTGTTTTGATGGCTCTTGAGACAACTAGAATATTCAAAATTAGGACATTATGGGAAAATCCAGGACATATGGTCATCAAATCAGTATATCTAAATAACATTTCCTTTCAAATAAAACTATGTCATTTTTATAAGTATGGCTTTTATCAAAAGTTGAATCAAAAATTAATTTAGGTTATCTCTGGGAAATAGGATTATGAAGGCCTTTCCCTTTGTACTTTTTTTTCTTTTTTTTGCCACATTGGGATCAAACCCAGGGCCTCATGCAGGCTAAGCATATGTTCTACCACTGAAGTATACTTCAATCTCTTCTTTGTTCATATTTATAAGGATGTTGAATTTAATTATTTTTGCAATGAATAGATATTGCTTTCAGCCAGAAAATAACTTTTAAAGAAATACACTGGATGGTAGGAGTCTAACAAATTTTCTAAAAAAAAAAAAAAAGCTGGATGCAGTGTTGCACACCTATAATCCTGGTACTTGGGAGGCTGAGGCAGAAGGATCACAGGTAGAAAGACTCTGTTTCAAAATAAAAAGGGCTGTGGGTGTAGCTTAGAGGTAGAATGTCCCTGGGTTCAATCCCTAGTATCACAAAAAATGATCTTTTTTGTGATCAAAAAGAAAAAAAATGCTCTTATTTCCTTTAGATCACCAATATTCTTCATTATCTCTGGAGCAGGAAGTTTTCTGGGACACACAGCACAAGACACAATGAACATCTCCAGCTGTTCAGATGTGGATCCTGGGAGCCTCACCCCTCGGAGCCCATGCGTAAGAAGCAAAATCCCCCAGGGGTCTTCGTCCCTTTCTTCTGGGCCTTCCTGTATCCAAAAGGAGGCCAGAGCATCACAGCTTGCAGATCTGTATCGGAGCCAAGTGTGATCATCAAACTAGCATAAGGCCTTGGGGCCAGAACTCAGAGAGGTGCTGAGCTCATTGGAGGGCACCAGAGAGAACGCAGGCCCTTTCCTCACTTAACCACAAATGCCTGTGTGTCATCCATTCCCTGAAGAGTTATACCATGCACAACATTGGGCTCTTGGGAATTGTTGTCTAGTAGCTTCTTAGTCAATCCACAGTGTGATTCACCAAGACTCTCACTAGTAACATTTCTCCTGCAGGCACTGTGGCACAAACCTGTGATCCCAGTACTTGGGAGGTTGGGACAGAAGGATTGCAGGTTCAAGGTCAGCCTTAGTAATTTATTGAGGCCCTCAGCAACTTAGTGATCCTGTTCCAAAAATAAAAAGTAAAAAGGTCTGGGAGTATAGCTCAGAGGAAGAATGCCCTTGGGTTCAATTCCCATTACCCCCTCCAAAACTCTCCTTTTCTTCATAAAACCTGTACTCAGAATTTGAAGGGAGCCCTGTGGGATATCAAGCCCCTTAGTGGGGTATACAGAGGGAAGCTGCTCCAGGAAAAGGTAGCAGGGGGGTCGCGAAGAAAGAGAACAGACCCAGTGAGGTATCCACCCAACCCAAGAGGGGAGAAGGCAGAGGTGAAGGGCAGGACATGCTTCCTCTGCTCCTCCAGAAAGGACTCAATGCATCAGTGTCTCTCCTTCCTATAAATCCTTAGCACTCAGTCCATTCCTTCATAAGCAGACTCATCAGAAAGCCAAACAGAAACACTACAGGGTTTCTGTTTCATATTAGCCGTCCCCACTGATCTCCACGTGAGCACAAGGAACCAATGGAATCTGTCCATAGAGGCCCACATCAGGGGACAGCAAGCTTCTTGGGGTATCCTTTGACTGAGAATTTACCACACTGAAATAACTGACCCATTGAACAAGTTCTAGAGTCTCCCTTCAATATTAGGGTCTGTGGACAAAAATGAAGGGGCACCAGAGACAGAATGATACTCATCTGCTGCCCACCAGAATGGATAGATGGGTTGTATTTTGACTCTTCTGGACTGGTTGGTAAACAGCTGATGTTCTGTGCCCCTGAGTGCCCTGCCAGACACCTTGGTCCCCTCCCCTAGCTGCCCCCCACCTTAACCCCTCAACACAAAGAAACCAGCATCTAGTGGTGATTGCTTGGTCCCACAAGAGGCCTCTGTGCTCCTGTGGGTGTTTGGGTCCTCCTAGTTGTTAAGATTTTAGTATCTTTGGCTTAAGCCTTTCTATACCTTCATTGCCCAGCAAAGTACAGCCACATGACCACCAGAGCCACGTGGAATCAGGTCCCTGCTCCCCCGAGGACTAGCTCTGTAGTCTTGGGCAAGGCCTTTAACTTCCCTGAGCCTCAGTTTCCACATCTGTAAGCACCAAGTAAAACGTAGATGAAATGTGTACTTTGTAAACCACAGAATGCTAACATATAGAAGTTATTTTTCATTACTTTTATGTCTGTATTCATTCTTTGTACAGTGCAGGACTATAGCCCAGCTTTCTTCCCTCTCCTTCGTCACCCCCTTCCTTGACCTCTTGCAGTTACTGCAGACCTCAGTCCACCCCTGTCACCAAAAGCCTTGTAAGTTTGGGGCAGTTTCCAGCCTGCCCTGGAGGAGCTGGGACTCCTGCCTTCCTCCCTACTCTGAAGAGGTGCCCAGGACTCTGCCCTGGAGGCCACTAGCCAGCACCCCTTTGGGCAGCCTCCCTAGCACCTGCTGGTCACACCCTCCACCTGCATAGCCAACGGATCTCCAGTTGTTCCTCCCAAACCTCTCACACCTCGCTGCCTGTCCACCACCTGCCATTCCTCTCCCTGGATTTGTGAAATATAATTTGAAGTGTTTTCCTTCTGTTTAGAAGACACAGATATGCGTAAAAAAGAAAATGAAAATAACTAGTAATCTCACTGCATATGTTTTACAACCTGCTTTTTTTTTTTAAGTGTGATCATTAAGTATTTTTAATTTTTTTTTTTTAATCAGTACTAGGAATTGAACCCAGGAGCACTCTACTTCTGAACTACACTCTGGCCTTTTTTCATTTTTAATTTGTTTTGGTGCTGGAAATTGAACCTGGAGGCATTCTACCTCTAGGCTACACCCCTAAACCCCCTTTTTTATTATTATATTTTATTTTGAAACAGGGTCTTACTAAATTGCTGAGACTGACCTTGGACCGCAATCCTTCTGTCTCAGCCTCCCAGGTACTGGGATTATAGATGGGCACCACCACACCTGGCTTTTTTATTTTAAGACAGGGTCTTGCTGAGTTTCCCAGGTTGGCCTCAAATTTGTGAGCCTCCTGAGTAGCCAGGACTATAGGTGTGCACCACTGCACCCAGCTACAACCTCATTTTTCACTGTTGTACTGTATGCTATAGTTTACCTAATTGATCTATGGCAGCTATGGCTTTTATTTAAACGGCCTCTTTTGCACAAGAGGCAAATCATATTTGAGTTTTCTTTTTCTTTTTCTTTTGTGGCACTGGGGATTGAACCCAGGGACATTCTACCTCCAAGCTATACCCTCAGCCCTTTTTTTATTTTGAAACAGGGTCTCAATAGGTTGTTGAGACTCTCATTACTTTGCTAAGGCTATCCTTAAACCTTCAACCCTCTTGTCTTGTCCTCCAAGTATTGGGATTGTAGACATGCACCACCATGCCTGCCCTGTATTTGAATTTTCTGATGGGCGTAGTGCTGCACACCTATAGACCCGGTTACTCAGTAGGGTAAGGCATAAGAATCACTTGAGCTCGTGAGTTTATGACTAGTCTGAGCAATATAGCAAGACCCTATCTCAAAAAATAAACATTAAAAAATAAAATTAGACTGAGCCAGGCATGGTGGCACACACCTGTAATCCCAGTACTTGGAAAGCTGAGGCAGGAGACACAAAGGTCTGAGGCCAGCCTCAGCAGCTTAGCGAGACCCTCAGCAACTTAAAAAACAAAACAAAAAGGGCTGGGGGGTATAGCTCCGAGGTAGAATGTCCTTGGTTCAATCCCCATTACCACTGAGAGTAGTGGCATACACCTGTAATCCTAATACTCAGGAGGCTGTGACAGGAGGATCACAGGTTCAAGGCTAACCTCAGCAATGTAGCAAGACCTTCAACAACATAGGGGGACCCTGTTTCAAAAAATAAAAAAGGCTGGGGTCTCACTCAGAGGTAGAATGCCCCTGGGTTCAATCCCCAGTAACACACACACACACACTCGCGTGCGTGCAGTGTGTGTGTCTGTGTGTGTGTGTGTGTGTGTGGTACTTGAGAGGTTGACACAGGAGGATCGCAGGTTCATGGCTAGCCACAGCTACTTAGTGAGGCCGTCCACAACTTAGTGAGACACTGTTTCAAAATAAAGAATAAAAAATAGGGCTGGAAGTATAGCTCAGAGGTAGAATGCCCCTCAGTTCAATCCCTATTACCACAAAAAAAAAAAAAAAAAAAAAAAAAAAGGCAGGCTGGCTGTGAGCATCCTGCTGAGGGCTCAGCTACAGGGAGGTGCTTCAGGCCAGAGCCCTCCAAGGCACAAGTATGAACTACAGGGGCTTTTTTCCAGGGTTTTTTGGCATAGCACCAAAAAACCATCCACCTCATCCAGCCTGTCTGACAGCAAGGGGACATTGGGAGTGGATGCCCTGGTTGTCACTACGTTCTCTTTTACTGTTCCTGGCCCAGGGCCACGATGGAGCCACCCTATTGGAAGAGGATTGACTTCAGGACATCTGTGCTTCCCTAATAGGGAAGCGACACCCAGGACACCTTCTGAATGGCTGAGCTGAGAATGTCACCCAGCGATTTGTTGATGGGGACTAATATGGGTTAGACAGAGAAGTCCAGCCCTAGTTTCAAGGCGCAGCTGGTGTTTCCAGGAGGCCCTGGCTCATCCACCTGACCTAGATTGAGCCCCAGCTCAAGGTGAGCTTGGGTGAGTTTGTTTCCCTTAGCCACAGTAAGCCAATCCTGTGTGTATGTGCGTAGCATTTGCTCAAAGCACATTTTTATAGCGTTTAATCTTCCTGCTAACTGAAAAGCTATTTTATATATGACACATCAGAAACTCAGAAGCCGGGCGTGGTGGCACACACTTGTAATCCCAGCATTTGGGAGGCTGAGACTGGAGGATCTGGGTTCGCAGCCAGCCTCAGCTACCTAGTGAGGCCCTCTGCAACTTGTGAGAACCTGTTTCAAAATAAAGAATAATAAATAGGGCTGGAGGTATAGCTCGGAGGTAGAATGCCCCTGAGTTCAATCCCCAGTGCCACAAAAAAAAGAAAAGAAAAAAACTCAGAGAGGTTCAGAAGAATTTGCAAAACCACACATTGAATGCAGGAGAGGCCATGAGTATGTTAGCGAAAGGACACAATCAGAGAGGTACAGTGGGCAGTGGAGAGCCCAGTCCCCAACCATAGGCCTTCTCTGTGTGGCTCTGGGACCATCCAGGTTTGGAAGGGTAGCTAGGAGCTGCCTGGGCAAAGGCTCCTCACTGAGCCCCTCAGCTTGCACATCGGCCACCTGACCTCTACCTAGGTCTCCTCTTTGGACCACTTTTCTATCATTTCTTTTCTTTTTAGAAATAACATATCCAAGTGTGACTCTCAGTAACTCAGCAAGACCCTGTTTCCAAATAAAAATAAAATAGGGCTGAGGGCGTAGTTCAGAGGTAGAATGCCCAAGTTCAATCCCAGCACCACAGAAAAAAAATACATTTTTCCTCTTGTCAACAAAAGTAATGCATGAAACAGCAGAGAATTTTAAAATACACAATAAAGTGGAGAATTTTAGTCACATATTGTGGAAAGAATCATTGGTAAAATTTGAATATATTTTAATCACTATTTTTCTAAGTGTATGTGTATACATATGTATGGATATACAATTAATTATATTTTTTAAAAGAGGAAGGTGGGTAATCGTCTCAGGTCCACAAGCACCATGCAGCCTCTGGCCTAATTTCACTTGGAGTCCAGACAGCAAACCTAGAGAAGGTCCCTGCCTGTGCTTGTGAGCAGCCCCACCCTCTGGGCTCTTCAGGCAATACTGATCTTGGCCACAAGAGGGAGATGTTTGTTCACAAACGACAGCCACAAAGCCTGTTAGAAACAGACTCCGGCCAGGCCTTCTTACCCAGGCAGATGTTTCCAGGGGTACAGAAGCTAGCAACTCTATCAGCCCTAGACACTACTGGCTTTATTGTTCATTATACTCACTGCTCCTGTTGGAAACTGTAGTTCATGAGGAAAAAGACAGAACTCATACACTCACTCTTAGACCATGTCTGTTTGAATTTGACCAATCTTCATACAGATCTCTCCTTGTTTTACAGCCCTGGGCTTCAAGGAGAAAGAAAAGCAACAAAGCTGCTTACCTTTCCCCAGCTTAATACCCTTTCCCAACATTTCCTAGGACTGAGTCTGAACTCCACTCAAGGCCTGCCAGGCCCAGAGCCCTGGTTCCTGCCTCCCAACCTCCCTCCACCTCCCTTGTTATTTTCTGACAACCTGGGATTCTTCCAGCTGCTCTCACTGTGCACCATCAGCAGCATATCTTCCCATGTGCTTCTTTATGGAAGGTTTCTCACACTATTGCACAAGATGTCACCTCTTCCCAGAGTCCCTCTCAACCTCCTGAGTCAGGGTTATATAATCCTCCTCTGAGCTTCCATGGGGGGCAGGGCTTCCCCTGTCAAAACACTTGGCCACTGGACTGTCTGCTTCCTTTCTAGAATGGAAGTTCTGTAAGGGCAGGGACTGTGTCAGTCTTATTTGCTCATCTCCCCAGTTCTTCAGCACAGTGCCTGGCACTCCCTCAGTAAAAATTAACTAAGTGGATGCATGAGTGAGCAATTAAAGGAAGGAATAAGTGAGCCTTTCTCCATACCCTGAGATAGATCTATGAAAGCTGGTCTATTTATCTCCTTCCTTCCCCCTATCCTCACAGTTAACCAGGTGCCTCTCATGATCCACTAAGTCTTTGGGAACATACCCCAAGGAACAGCATTTCTAAAGGACCCATCTCTCCCTTGTGGCTGTGGAAAGACAGTGGGATCTGGTGTGGGACAGATCTAACCCCAAGTACCAAGCTCTGCCACTTATTAGCTATGCAGGTACCTTATTTTGTTTATTTACAAAGTAATGAGGCAATGGCACTGAGCTTGCAGGGTTGCAATTAGAAATCATACCCAGCCTGACACGGGAGGCAATACCAGATCAGAGTTCTTCCTCCCTCCGAGCACTGCTCCTCCCTAAGCCCCTCTCTGGAACCTTGGGACACAGATACCCTGTAATCTGAAAGCTGTTGTTAGTTTCCTGATCCCTTCTCTTCTCCCCAGGTTTGCCCAAGCCACTTGTTACTAATGCCTCCTTCCCTGTCCCAAGTCCCAGAACCAATAATAGGGCCAGGCACTGGGGAGAACAGATGCTCCAAATATATTTGTTGAATGAATGAGCAAACCAGTCACAGCAGCGGCCCCTGGGGTGTGCTGACTGGCAGTCACCAGCCTGTGGAGGGGCAGATGGCCGCCTGCCCACCGCAGGCCAAGCAGAGCACATGTGAAGACACAGGTGCCAGACACCCTCAGAAAGCCACGACAACGAACCACGGAAATGACCCTGGGCTTTTCTGAGGAGCCAAGAGGGAGGAGGGAAGAGGGAAGATGAAGAGAAATTACAGCCTTGTGGGAAAGGAAATTTCGAGAGCCTGGACTCTTAATTCTGCACATTCTTGGGCACCCCTGCAAGTGGACCCCAAGGATCACATGGGCAGGACTGTGTGTGATCTGTCTAACTCCGTCCCAAGGGTTCCTGCATTCCTTAGAGTCAAAGTCTTTCTCTCCATTTCTGCTGCTAAAAGCACAAGACCACTTTCTAAATTGGCCCTATTGGCCATGTTTTTCTCTTGTGTGAACATTTTAGGTCACGAGTGCTCTAAGGCCCCCTCCTTGGTCTCCCTGTCTCGTGAGAGAGGAGCGCCCCCGGAGCTTCGTCATCCATGACGAGCACCCTCCCTCTCTCCAGCCGGAACCTTCAGCTGATGAATAAGGGCTGATTTCTCCTCGGATGATCACCACCCCCAATTCATTCCATTCAATAGACTGCATTCCGCATGGCTCACCCCAAGCTGGGTGAGGTTGTGCTATCTGGGAGCATCGCATCGTTCTGTTCATCGAGGATGTGCGTTTTCTCCCATGTGATGCTCAGGCGTGAGCTCTGACGTGGGTTCCAGTTTATTCTGTACCGTATCCGCCCAGTGATTTTCTCCTCTCCATTACCACTCACCTCAATCCGAGGATCTTCCTCCATTGGTGCCATTCATAAGGAGTCTCTCTAGTATGAATTATGGGATGAATGGAAATTTTCTTTCATTCATCAGATTCAAAGATTTCCTCTGCTGAATGAATTCTTTTTTTTTTTCTGCCAGAAGCCAGTCCATATGTTCGGCCATGTGCATCATGCCAGTGGAGTGAGGTTTGGGCTTACAGTCTGCATTTCCCTCAAAGCAGACTCCTCTTTCTCAGCAAAAGCCCTCAAAATCCTGGTCTCTGAGGAGTAGCCATCTTCCCAGGTGGCCCCAATGGTTCTGCTTTGGCAGGAAGGCTGAGCATTTGTGTTGACAGCATGTGCTTGACCCCAGCCTCACACTGTTATGGTATCATAGGAAATGAGTGTCACAAACCTCCATTTCTGGAATGCAAGTCTCCACGAGTGTGCACGAACAGTCTGGCCTCTGGCTGTTTCCTCTGTGATAGCAGCAGCCAGGGAGAGATGGTACTGGTTCAATCTTCAGTTTGCACCAGATGCTGGGCCAAATGGTCCTGAGCATCTGTGATCAGGGCACGTGCAGTGGTGCCCCTGGAAGGCACCCCACCCCACACTCCTTCCTATCTTTCAGTCCTTCCCAGATCTCACATCCTCCCTGAAGCCTTCCGGGTACCCTGTAGGCCTGCAGTTTGATTCCCCCACATTTCTGTGTGAATTCACTGCCTAGAAAGGCTATTTAATGCTCATGTTATGCTCTCTATCTATAAATAGCTCCATGATCTATTTATGTCTTTTTCTTTTTCAACAGACTTAAATCTGTTTGAAGAAGAATCACATCGTGTCCTTCGGGTTCTCCTTGGCACCTTTGAGCACTGAGACACTCAGGAATGTGGCACAGCTTGGCAGCCATGTATGGCTGTGGATGGAGGCATCCAGTCTAAGCAGCTGGTTCAGGGCATCTGCCTTTGACCGAAGACACAGCCTGCCTCCATTTTCTTCAGGTCACAGAGGGAGGAAGGTGATCTTGTACTTATCACCACCCCTTCTTCCCCAACCCACATCGCCAGGCAAGTTAGCCCTGAAGACCCATAGGGTTGCAGATGCTTCTTTGACATTGCCTCAGTTCTGCCCAGACATGTGGCTGCTTGCCATGCCCTGCACTGGGCCGTGGGGAGGGAGCAGGCAGGGAACAAGCAAAAATGAGCACTGTTGCAAAGATATCCCTGGCTAACTTAAGTGAGACTGGTTTGGGACCACCCTCAGTGTGAACCTGGAGCTCTCTGGGGGCAGGGCTTCTGTCTTAAGCCCATCTCTGTTTTCACAGTGCCTAGCTAGTGCATCTGGCACCCGCGAGGTATCTCCGAGTTTCTACCAAATGACTGATTGCTCCATAGTTACCAGGCAACCGGGTAGCTCATGGAGGTAATGAGGAGAACGCAGATGAATGACCGTACTGAACTGTCCACCTGCCCCCCGCATCCTGCCATGAGTACGTCATACCGTTGATGTGTGGTGAAATTCTGAAACCCATGCACAAAGTACAGAAAAGGCCCCTGACCTTTTATGAGTTGCAAAATCTCTGTCTCCCCTGAAAAAAAAAAGGGGTGGGTGGGTGGGACAAATTCTGTGTCTAAATCTAGGGCTGTATAGAACCTCAGAGCTCTTGTCTATCTTTCTTGAAAAGCAAGTAAGTTAAAACTGCTCGAGATGGTGATGGTGATGATAAGGAGTCCTTAGTGCTGGCAATTGCATTTCCTAGAAACCCACATCTTCTCCCCAGCTGAACCTTTGACTTGGTGAGCGTGGCAGCGAGTCATCCAGCTTTAGGGAGAGAAGGGATGGGAGTACCTGGCCAGCTGCCTCTTAGTAGGCTGATCAGAGGCCATGTGCTCACCTGCTTATGTCTGGGCCAGAGGAGATAATGGGTCACCAGTTTTATGTGCTCCAGTCCTGGAAGTTTGTAGCTGGAATGTCATTTATAGTGAGTTTCCAGAATGTTCTCTCAAATCGCTCCTGTAAGAACTGTCCTAAGGCTGCATTGTGTAAGACATCATAAAAACATGTAGAGGAGATTGAAGTGGATAATCAAGTGAAGATTGTTGGAGGAGCAAAGGTGGGAGGACGTGTGTCCCTAAACCAGTCCCTCCTTGGGAGCTAGCAAATGCCACTCCAGCAATGGCACAAGAAGCTGGGTGTAGATGGAAAGCTATAAAGAGGCTCCTCTCCCACTCCCATCCTCCACTCCCCCCCATGAGGACACCGGTTGAGTTCCCGTGCACAGTAGCCAAGCCAGCCTCAGGATGCTATGAGTGGCTTCCCCTCGTGGCCTCTGATCCTCACTCACTGAGTGTGTGAGACCCTAACAATAGCAGTAACTAGCAGGCACTTGGCTCCACCACGCCACATGCAACATCGCATTTAATCTTCTCAACAACCCTTTGTAATAGGTGTGTTTCTATCCTCGTGTTACAGATGAAGGAAATTAAGATGTAGAGAGGTTAAGTCACTTGCTCAAGGTCATGCAACTAATAAGCAGAGGTGCTGGGATTCGAGTCCAGGTCTGCCCAGTACCCATACTGTTAAAAATTCTAGCTCTTTTTTTTTTTTTTTCCATTGCAGGATTTTTAATTCCTTTTGCTAGAATAATTGGCCCATTTCCTCTGTGGGCTACGTGGCCATCTTGAAATAATCCTGCTTTCACAATCTCTTCTTCAGCTTGTCAAAGCCACAGAAAGGTCTCCGAGAGACCAAGCCTCATAGGCAGCGAACACTGAGTCCCTAGGAAAGCAGTGTTCATGAGGGACATCAAGTTTTCCTCTAGCTGTCACTGGAACCTCTGCTGGGGAGCTGGGGGGATTCTCCAGCCATGGCAGACTCTGTGATCGCACACTTAGTTCTGCAAGACAGACATTACAATTTATTTCTGTTTCACTATATGTGGGGCATCTGCAGGAGTGGCCGAAATGACTGGCATGGTCTAACTGGGGCCTTGTGTCTGGGGCCTTGGTTCTGTCTGACAGCTAGATTCCTCCACACCTCTCCTTGTGACATCTACTGGACCTGAAATAGTCAAAATGGTTTTTCACTCACATCTCTGGCTCCTCCATGTTCTTCTACAGGGCCTTCTCCGGAAGAGCACCTTTATCTTCTTGTTTTGTTGCCCCGGTCCTCAGAACCACTGTCTTGATCTTCTCCACTGCTCTCCACTCTCCATATCCTACCCCACTTCTCTGTCCCTGATCCCCAGGTGGCTGTATCGTGTCACCTGCCTCTGATTCCCACGTGCGGTAGCCAAGCCAACCTCAGTCCCTGCCTCTGCACATGCATATGATTTATTGCACCAGGATCTGATGTAAGCTGGTCAATGACTTTCCAAGTCACTTAACTCAAAATGTAAGGAAAGCCAGTCAGATCGATCAGGTTCCCCCTTTTGGTAATTTGAACCAAAAATCAGACAATTTAGGCAGTGTGTGACAAGATGTCATGAGAACCTGCAGGGCTTGGGTGGACTAGTACACTGGCCAAAATTATACCAAAGAAGAAAGACAGTGAAGAAAAACAAAACAAGCTATGGCATGGAGAAAATTGTGGAGGGGCAAACAAGTCTGCTTTAAGCAAGAAAAGGCAAAGTGAAAAGCCAGCCCCAAAGCCTCCCTAGTGCCCTATGGCTCTCTGGACACAGCCTCACCTATGAGTGTCACTGCAGCAAACTCCTTACTTGTTCCCTTTGCTGTCAGTCGGCTTTAGAAGTGGTCATGTGACTTATTGCTGCCAATAAACCTCAAGAGGCAACAAACCCAAGGGGAAAAGCTAGCATTCAAGCACAACAAAGCAGACAAGAGGAGCCTGGGTCCTCCATGACATCATTGAGCCACTATACCTATCCAGGAACCACCTACTTCCAGTCTTATTGTTGTATACGTTCAATGTCTATATTTTCTGCTACTTGCAACCTGAAGCTTTTCTACTCTCTTCTCAAAACCTCTCTGCCATCCACTTCTTAGAGCCCTGTGGCTTTTGCTATAGCTCCACGTGGAAAATCAACCTATGTGTTGGCATATTCCAATGATAGGAAATAAAAATCAGGGTCTGTCACAGCTTACCAAGCAACCCCAGTTCTTAGTCCCAACTTTGCAGGGCCTACATGATAGAGATAAGGAAAGAAAAATATTCAGGAGTTTTCCAAATGGATGAGCACAAGTCTTCTAAAATAAGGCTCAGCTCTGACTTTTAGGAAAAACAAGTTCAGTGTGTGTGTGTGTGGGGGGGGGGGTTAATGCCTGACATCTGGAGCCTAAGCACGAGCCAGGAAGCCATGGAAGGTGCAAGAATTTGGACTGAACACATGGTAGGCAGGTTGGATAAATTCTGGAGAGAGAGGCCCACATCCACAGGTGGATGTATGAGCATACTAGCTGGAAGGAGTTTTTGGCAACTGGTGGGAACCTGGGCCTTACTCTCCTGCCAGCTTTAATGACGTTTCAGAAGTTCCTCTTGGGAGTCAGATGCCCTGAGTTGTGGCCCTCTGTTGCCATTCCCTGTGTATGGGTACGCCCCGTTTTTTTCATTGCTCATCTCTTCTCTACCCTCCCCCCCCCCTTTTTTTCCTCTACCTTTTCTTTCTGCTTTCTCCAAGCAAAGTCAGGAGCCAGAAATGTACAAGACCTGAGTCACTTCTAATGCATTTGGGGAGTTGAGATACTGGGAGGCAAGGATGTACCTGGGGAGACATAGAAATTGGTCTCAGAAGAATTCAGCTGCAAGGAGACAAAGCAATTGGTAAATGAGGACTGGAGAAAGCTTTCTTCCAGTCCAATTTCATGTTCTTTTTCTGGTTTCTTTGATACCAGAAAATGAGGCTATGCTTCCCTTAGAAAATGGGAAAGCCCTAGCCTTTCCTCTTTGAAACCCTCTTTTTAAAAAAAAATATTAAAAAAAGAATAGACTGGCATCTTCTTAATGAATCTTATAAGTATAAATTATTCCACTCTATTCAGACCCTGAGAAAAGTCACCCACCCCATTTCCCATTTCATATATGTATGTTCAGCAAGGCAGAGATGGGACCTGCAGAAGTTCATCCAATCTGTGGGGCCCAGCCACAGATGTGTTGCGATGATAATAGAAGTTGTGACTACTGGATTCCGTCACTAAACCTAGCCCCTCTCAATGCAGTCCCACGCACCCTACATAATGTATGTGGTGCTGACCCCAAAGACCAAATCCAGTGTGACTCTGCTGTTTGCCTATTTTATGACTTCATTCATTCAATAGAATTATATTGAATACCTAGTAGGATGAACTTAAGCTTCTAAAAGGAGTAAGGAAGCTAGATCATTAGAGACAAAAATAAAATCCTGTATGATAATCGGGAAATAAATGAAAGCTCTGGTTGGGGAAAGAGAAGCAAAAAGCTTAAACCCCTGCCTGCGATAGGATTAGTGTTAGTGTTATACTTAATTCTTTCCCCCAAAAAAGTTTCCCTGTATAGCATTAAGGATTCTCTGAAATCTGATAAAGAAAAAACTTAAGGCATTTCCCCTTGCTTGTCTTCAAGACATGTCTCCAGGCTGAAGTGGCCTGATGACTGACTCAGAGCTCCCCCACCGTGTCTACTAGGAGAGCTTTTCTTCCCCATGAATTCTCCAATGATGAGAAAGAGCTAAGCAACCTCCAGATTTCCACACCGATTATACCCATAGCCTTCTCTCCAGGATTAATGATCTAATGTCCAGTACACTTTTCACTTTCCCTAGATGGCTTTCCATATTCATCACATATGACCAGTTGAAGTCCCAAATGAGTCCGCTGATACTCTCTGGTTAAAAGCTCTTGCTCATCCATGACACTCTCAGGGTCCCTCTCTGCTCCACATTCCCAGATGTCTAATGAACTGAGCACTAGCTAAAGGCATTTTTTTTTTTAACATTGCATGCATATGGTTTCTCTCCAGTGTGAATTCTCTGACGTTGAATGAGCTCTACTTTCTGAAAACCCTCACACATGTATTGCATTCATAGAGTTTCTATTGCACACGAAGTAGCCGGTGCTGTGCTGGAATGCTGACAAATGCCTCCCCTGTCCCCAGGGATTCTCTGCAAGATGAATATTATAAATTCACTAGATGGGAGCCCCCAAGGAAAATTGCCTAGATTCACAACAGTCAAAGCTGTTCTCTGATACAAATACTGTAACACTGAATAAATTCTGAATCCTGATCCAACTTGGCCACACATGTCTTTTTGGGGGGTTTATCTCACTTCGAGAAAATGTAAATTGAATTGCAGATTTCTCCCATATTCATCACACTTACAGGATGGAGTTCCTAAAATGATGTGCTGGGATGTCTCCCTATTCACAGACTTCTCCAAACATGGGAACCTGGTCAGCATCCCAGTAGGACTTGCCCATTGTAGTCACCTTCATTCTCCTGCTGCAGGAAGCTGCTGCTTTGGCATCAGCTTATTGCTCTTGGTGCCAGTCTCATAAAATTCCAGAAAATGTAAATAATCAACAGTTCTCTCTTGAAAGAAAGAAAATGTCTTGGACTAGGAATGAAAGATTTTGGAAAATGATTAAAAGAGTGCCTTTGAGCAAATATATAAACCAAACTGCTGGTTACTTAATTCTCTTTTCCTTAACTCAATTTTGGCTATAGTGAAAATGTGCTTATTCAAATTACCTTCTCAGCTGGGCATAGTGACGCACACCTGTAATCCTAGTACTTGGGAGGCTGAAGCAGGTCAGCCTCAGCAATTTAGTGAGGCCCTCCTCAACTTAGACTCTGTTTCAAAGTAAAAAAAAAAATGAAATAGGGCCTCACTAAGTAGCTGAGGCTGGCTACAAACCCGGATCCTTCTGTCTCAGCCTACCAAGTACTGAGATTACAAGTGTGTGCCACCATGCCCGGCTCTTTTTTATACAGTGAAAAGTTAAAACAAAAAACCCTCACTCCCCATACTCCCATACAGTCATGGGCCAGTTCTGGCAAATAAGATACAAGCAGAATTTGGGCTTCCAAGAAAACGTTTTACCAGGAGAAGCCCCTGGGTCACGACCCTTGTTCCTCTTCCCCACCTGCCCCCTCTCTTCTGCCTGATCACAGGCAATGCCTGAAGGCAAAGCAGCCATCCTGTGACCAGCTGGAGGAGACCACATGCAAAAGGTGGCACTGTAGCCGGGTGTGGTGGCACGCTTGTAATCCCAGCATTTGGGAGGCTGAGACCGGAGGATCCGAGTTGGAGGCCAGCCTCAGCTACCTGGTGAGGCACTCCGCAACTTAGTGAGACCTGGTTTCAAAATAAAGACTAAAAAATAGGGCTTGGGGTATAGCTCAAAGGTAGAAAGCCCCTGAGTTCAATCCCCAGTACCAAAAAAAAAAAAAAAAGTGACACTGTGAACATAAGTCCCCCTGTTCCTGATGGCCTTGATCTGCTTATCTCTGGAGTTTTCACTTTTTTTAGCCTAGCAGGTGAAATTATTTACACTTAATTGTAAGATTAGGCATATTTTTCCTATGTTTTATTTTCTCTTGGTTTCCCCTTGATTTGTAAAAGTTCCATATTAACTAAAGATAGTAGTCGTTTTTATGTCACATGTGTGGTATATCCTGTCAGATTCGTTGTTTGAATTTGTGTGTGTGTGTGCATATGTGTGTGTTAACTGATCAGAGGTGGTTTCTGTTTTTATTTTGTGCTTTCTGAATTTTGTATGATGTTCATACCATTCCTAGTTCAGAATTTCTAAACTGCTAAAAATTTATTTGGGCTGAGACAGGAGGATCACAAGTTCGAGGACAGGCTCAGCAATGTAGTGAGACACTCAGCAACCTAATGAGACCCTGTTTCAAAAACAAAAAAATAAAATAAAAAGGGCTGTGGGTATAGCTCAGAGGTAGATTGCCCCCTGGGTTCAATTCCCAGCAACACACACACACACACACACACACACACACACACACACACACACACTTCTTTGGGACATGGAGGTCTCACTGAGACTGATTTTGAACTCATGTGTTCAAGCAATCCTTCTACCTCGGACTCCTGAAAAGCTGGGAATACAGGTGCACACCACGGTGCCTGACATGTTGGTCCTTTTTTAAACAGTACTTTTATGATTTCATTTTTATGTTTAAGTCTTGGATCCAAGCACAAGAAGAGCCAGCTTTCTCCTCCTGCCCATGATCCACCAGACTTCCCAACTCTTTGAAATGCTACCTTTATTGTTAAATTCCTATTTAAAATTGAGCCTTTTCTTGAATCACTATTTCATTTATCTGTCTCAACCTTCTCTAGTACCTAATTATTTTAATTATTTTACTTAGTGATTTGCTTTAATATCTAAGATTTTTTTTTTTTTGTACTGGAGATTGAGTCCAGAGGCATTTTATCTCTGAGCTCCACCCCCAGCCCTTTTTTTATTTTGAAACAGGATCTTGATAAGCTGCCAAGGGTCTTGCTAAATTGCTGAGGCTGGCCCCAAATCTGCAATCTTCCGGTCTCAGCCTCCCAAGTACTGGTATTATAGGCACATGCCACCATACTCAGCTCATTATTCTTATTTTTTGAAATGTTCATGGTGACAAAAAGGCAGATAGGTTGGAGTTGGTGAGAATCACTCATATTTAAAACTATCTTTGAAGCCGGGCTTGGCATTTGAGAGGCTGAGACCAGAGGATCCGAGTTCGAGGCCAGCCTCAGCTACCTAGTGAGGCACTCTGCAACTTAGTGAGACCTGGTTTCAAAATAAAGAATAAAAAATAGGGCTGGGGGTGTAGCTCGGAGGTAGAATGCCCCGAGTTCAATTCCCAGTACCGAAAAAAATAAAATAAAATAAAATAAAACTATCTTTGAGAAATGTTAAATGTGGCCAGTTGTCTACATGGACAAGATATTAGATAAGATTAGAAAGAATGAGCCGGGTGTGGTGGCGCACGCTTGTAATCCCAGCATTCGGAGGATCCGGTTCAAGGCCAACCTCAGCTACCTAGTGAGGCACTCTGCAACTTAGTGAGACTCGGTTTCAAAATAAAGAATAAAAAAAAAAAAAAAAAAAAAAAAAAAAAAAAAAAAAAAAAAAAAAGGGCTGGGGGTATAGCTCGGAGGTAAAATGCCCCTGAGTTAAATCCCCAGTACTGAAAAAAAAAAAAAAAAGATTAGAAAGAATGAAGGAAAAACAATGTAACATAGTCACAAAATATTCAATTCACTATGATGTCAGTGATTGCACAAATGTTCCTTAATATGGAACAGTTTAACAATACCATTATTTTAATAGTCATCCATTTGCTCTACTTTGTATTCCTGGAAACATCTTGTAAAAAAAAAAAAAAATCTTATTTTCCCTTAATAATTGCTCATATCTAGAAATTCAGCACCAAACATATTCCAATTCTAGTAAATTCATCATAAAAGAGTAATCTTATGCTTCAAGTTCTATTACATAGAGATAGAGACAGAAAGCTGGATAGACAGACATTTTCTCAAGATTGGTGATTGTGCAGGCCTCAATGTGCTGTGAAGTCTACACAAAGCAAAAGCCACCCTTGCCATTCTCTCCAGGCTAAAAATAGCCCTGTGACAAAACCCGAGCCTAACATTAGCCATTGTGCTTCCCTCTTTGGAATTCAGGGGAACTGGGAGGAAATTATGTGAATGATGCAGGTTTCTTTTTTAAATAAGCTTTTCAGAGAAAATGGAAATGATCCTTTCCCTGAAACAGAAACATTCAAAATAATTCCATTGATCCTCTAGCTACATTTAATTTTATGCTTTCCCAAAACATGGCTGTCAAGATAGTATTTAAAGGCCTCATTGGGACTATAGTTTTGAGTGCATGAAACTATTCAGAACTAGTTTCTTGAATCATTCCTTTTTATCGTTGCTGCGTAAATGTTCCAAATTTGTATAATAAACATAAAAATGAAATGTCTGGAAAAATATGGACTCAGTAAAAATTAATTCCTCCAAGTCAAAATTTGCTTGAGGAGCTGGGTGTGGTGGCACACGCTTGTAATCCCAGCATTCTGGAGGCTGAGACCGGAGGATACGGGTTCGAGGCCAGCTTCAGCTACCTAGTGAGGCACTCTGCAACTTAGTGAGACTCGGTTTCAAACTAAAGAATAAAAATTAGGGCTGGGGGTGTAGCTCGGAGGTAGAATGCCCCTGAGTTCAATCCACAGTACTACAAAAAAAAAAAATTTGCTTGAGGAAAACAAGGTCTGTTTAAAAAAAAAAAAAAGTTTATAAAAAGAAAATATAGCTGGGCATGGAGGTGCACACCTGTAATCCCAGTATTTGGGAGGCTGAGACAGGAGGATTGCAGGCTCAAGGACAGCCTCAGCAAGTAGCAAGATGCTTAGCAACCTAGGGAGGCCCTGCTTCAAAATAAAAATAAAGCTGGGTAAAATGCCCCTGGGTTCAATTCTCAGTAACACACACACACAAACACACACACACACACACACACACACACACACACACACACACACACACACTTGCCAAGGCTATCAACAAGGGAAGTCTGAGGAAACTTTCACAGCCAAGAGGAGTCTGAGAACACACTACAACTAAGCATAATTTTATATACTAGTTGGGATCTTGGAACAGAAAAGAACATTAGGTAGATTTTAAAGAAAACCTAAGAGTATGAGTTTATTTAATAATATATTAATATTGGTTCATTGATTATGACAGGTGGACCATAAGACATTAATAATAGGAGAAACTGGGTATGGGGTATATGGGAATTCTCTGCACTATTCTGTAACATAAAACTATTCTAAAAATTTTTATTTTAAGCCAGGCATGGTGGCACACACCTGTAATCCCAGTACTTGGGAGGCTGAGATAGGAGGATCACAGGTTTGAGGGCAGCCTCAGCAACAAGCAAGACCTTATTTCCAAACAAACAAAATTTTTAAAAAGGGCTGGGGGTGTTCAGAGGTAGAATGCCCCTAAGTTTATTCTCCAGTACCACACACACACACACACACACACACACACACACACACACACACACACACAAAATTAAGCAGCTAAAAAGCCAGACATAGTAGCACACACCTGTAATCCCAGTACCTGGGAGACTGAGACAGGAGGATCATAGGTTTGAGGCCAGCTTTTGGCAACTTAGTGAGGCCCTCAGCAGCTTAGTGAGACCCTGTTTCAAAATAAAATGGGGCTTGGAGTATAGCTCAGAGGTAGAACCACCCTAGTTCAATCCCCAGTACTACAAAAAAATATTTTTTAAATAAAAACAGCTAAAAATATGAAAGTATTAGGAAAGGTCAATGTCAATTCCAGACAAGATGATATAAATGCAGTTTTCCCTGTTCTTCCCACTGAATACAGCTAAAACCTTGGATTTAATGTATAAGAAAAATAACAGAAAACTCTGAATGGTGAGGAAAAAAAGACTTCAGGTACCTTGACACTAAAGGAATGACACAGCAATGAGTTTCCTGAATTTCTGTGTATGTGTTTATGGTACTGGGGATTGAACCCAGGGTCATTCTACCTCTGAGCTCCACCCCCAGCCCTTTCGTAAATTTTTTGTTTGGAAACAGTCTCACTGTGTTGCTGAGAGTTTCACTATGTTGCTGAGGCTGTCCTCAAACCTGTGATCCTCCTACCTCAGCCTTCCAAGTACTGGGATTACAATCTTGCACCACCACTCCCAGATCCCTGGATTTTCTTGTTGTTTTCTCTATATCCTAGGCAGGACATGGGAGAAGCCTGCAGTCCAAAAAAGCCAATGCACACAGACCAAAAACAAAAAAGCCTCAGCAACTTAGCAAGGCCCTCAGCAACTTAGCAAGACCTTGTTTCAAAATAAAATAAAATAAAATAGAGCTGAGAGTATAGCTCAAAGGTAGAATGTCCCTGGGTTCAATCCCTAGTGACACACACACACACACACACACACACACACACACACACACACACACAGAGACTTAAATAACATTCAGAGTCTTAGAATGCCTATAATTTCTAAGATATAATAGAAAAATCACCCAGCTATTAAACTCACTTTAAATATAAAGATAGCCAGGTATGATGACACACGCTTATAATCTCAGTACTTAGTAGGCTGAGACTGGAGAATCAAAGGTTCAAGGACAGCCTTAGCAATTTAGCAAGACTCTTAGCAACCGAGTGAGACCCTATTTCAAAAATAAAAAAAGAGCAGCCGGGTGTGGTGGTGCACACTTGTAATCCCAGCATTTGGGAGGCTGAGAGCTGAGGATCAGGGTTCGCAGCTAGCCTCAGCTACTTAGTGAGGCCCTCCACAACTTAGTGAGACCCTGTTTCAAAATAAAGAATAAAAAACAGGGCTGAGGTAGAATGACCCTGGGTTCAATCCCCAGTACCATAAAAAAAAAAAAAGAAAACTAGAGGAGTCCACAATTATAGAGACTTAACACCATTCTTTCAACAACAGATGAAATTACTAGTCATAAATCAGCAAGGTATGAAGAACTGAACGCTGTCAACCAACAGGACCTAGTTGATATTTATAGAACACTCAAGAGCAGAATACTCATTCTTTTTGAGTGCCCATGGGGCATTCACCAAGATAGACCATATCCTAGATCATAAAACAAACCTCAACTAGTTCAAAAGAATCTAAATCAAAGTTTGATCTTTGACCCTATGGAATCAAACTAGACATCTAGAACAGAAAATAGCAGGAAAAATCTCCAAATTTGTAGACATTAAACAACATATTGTTCAATAATTCATGAATCAAAGAAGTTGTGTCAAGGAAAATTTTTAAATTACATTGAACTGAATGAAAATTGAAAATACAACATATCAAAATTTGTGGGACACAGTTAAAGTAGTCTGAAATTAATTCATAGCACTAAATGTTTATAGAAAGAGCTCAAATTAGTCAATTAAGATCCTACCATAAGAAACTATAAAAAATAAAAAGCAAAATCTAAAACAAAAAGAAAAATAATCAGAACAAAAATTAAATGAAAAACAAGTCAATATAACAAAAAAGATGGTTCTCTTTGAAAGATGAATAAAACTGATGCCCCTTAGGAAGACTGATAAAAGAGGAAGACACAAATCACAATACAAAGAACAATACTGAGAGCCAGGCATGGCAGCACACACCTGTAATCCCAGCACTTGGGAGACTGATACAAAAGGATCACAGGTTGGAGGCCAGCCTCAGCAACTTAGCAAGACCCTGTTTCAAAATAAAAAATAAAATAGGCTGGGGCGTAGCTTAGAGGTAGAATACCCCTGGATTCAATCCCCGGTGCCGAAGGAGAAAAAGGAAGAAGAGGAGGAGGAGGAAGAGGAAGAGGAGGAGGAGGAGATTAAGGGAAAGGAAAGGGGAAGGGGAAGAGGGAAAGGGAAAAGGAGAAGGAGAAGTCCAGACCTTAAAGTGATCATAGGAAAATACTGATAAAAATAACCCTACCCATATAAGTTCAAAAACTTGGATCAAATGTACCAGTTCCTGGAAAACCACAAAATCACTCACTATGAAACAGATAACTTTAAAAGTTAACAATTTAAGAAACAATTCATATTTTTTTCTTTCTGATGCCATTAAACTGAAAAGAAAGGTGGTTCATAAAAACATGAAACACTTCACGAATTTGCATATCATCCTTGCACAGGGGCCATCTCATCACCTCTGTATCGCTCTAATTTTAGTATATATGCTGCCAAAGTGAGCACTGAATTCATATTTCTTAAAAGTCAACTTTCTGTCTCAGAGGCCCCACACAGCTAGCTTGGTGATTCATTGAAAGGATCCACATGATTTCACACAAAGTTATATTCTAGGTTAAGATTTATAACAGCAAAAAGACACAATGCAGAAACAGCAGGGAAAAGATATAAATAGACAAAGGCCAGGGGGTCAAATGCACACATTCTTGTCCTCTCTCTGCAGGGTTAGCATGGATGCATCTTTTCCAGGAACCAACTGCAGGGATATGTGTGAGATGTCCTTGCCTGAGAAATCCCACTTAAGTCCTAAAGTCAAAAACATTTTTTTGTTTTGTTTGGCCTTCAAGATGCTTTATTTTAATTAAACACTCAAATTAGAGTCAAAATTCTTTACAGGAGTTGGTCATGTACCTGCCTCCTGATCAATGTAAGCATCAGTTGGGCATCATTAATTTTATGTTTAATTTAAACATGCCAACAAGCTGGCTCATCTGGACCCATTGTTTGAGCAGAGAGAATAACATTTTCTGAGAATATTCCAGGAGTGCTGAGACTTGATCAAGGGTCATCACCATGGCTACAGAGATAAGTGAGAACCAGAAATTGACCTGCTGTATTAACTCTTTCCTCACACTCCCAAATGGGAAATCTCCAGACCCAGAGAATTTCACTGGAGAATTTTACTCATATTTAAAGAAATAGCTAGGAGCCGGGTGTGGTGGCGCACACTTGTAATCCCAGCATTCGGGAGGCTGAGACCGGAGGATCCGGGTTCGCGGCCAGCCTCAGCTACCTAGTGAGGCACTCCGCAACTTAGTGAGACTCGGTTTCAAAATAAAGAATAAAAAATAGGGCTGGGGGTGTAGCTCGGAGGTAGAATGCCCCTGAGTTCAATCCCCAGTACCGGAAAGAAAGAGAGAGAGAGAAAGAGAGAAAGAGAGAAAGAGAGAAAGAGAGAGAGAAAGAAAGAAAGAAAGAAAGAAAGAAAGAAAGAAAGAAAGAAAGAAAGAAAGAAAGAAAGAAAGAAAGAAATAGCTAGGCACAGTAGCACACAGCTGTAATCCTAGTACTTGGGAGGCTGACACAGGATGATCATAGATTCAAGGCCAACATGAGGTAACTTAGTGAGACCCAGTTTCAAAATAAAAAATAAAAAAGGATTAGGGGTGTAGCTCAGAAGTAGAATGCCTCTGGGTTCAATACCTAGTACAAAAGGATGAAGGAAAGAGGAAGGAAGGAAGGAAGGAAGGAAGGAAGGAAGGAAGGAAGGAAGGAAGGAAGGAAGGAAGGAAGGAAGGAAGGAAACGACCAAGTCCATACAATGTCAGAGTAGAAGAGGCAGTACTTTCTAACTTAGGAGGCCAGTATTACTGTGACATTAAAACCAGACAAAAGCCAGGCATGGTGGCCCACACTTGTAATCCCAGTACTTGGGAGGCTGAGACCAGAGGATCCGGGTTCGCTGCCAGCCTCAGCTACTTAGTCAGGCCCTCCGCAACTTAGTGAGACCCTGTTTCAAAATAAAGAATAAAAAATAGGGCTTGGGGGTATAGCTCGGAGGTAGAATGCCCCTGGCTTCAATCCCCAGTACCGCAAAACAAAAAAAAACCCCTAGAGACCAGTATTTCTCACAACTGTAGGATTTTCATGCATTCTGGGCAAGCACTCTGCCACTTAACCACATCCCCAGCCCAACTGACCAGTATCACTCATAAATAAAGATGCAAAATTCTTCCACAAAATATTATCAAGTCAAATCCATCACTATATAAAAATTTTGAGCCGGGCGTGGTGGCGCACGCTTGTAATCCCAGCATTCGGGAGGCTGAGACCGGAGGATCCGGGTTCGCGGCCAGCCTCAGCTACCTAGTGAGGCACTCCGCAACTCAGTGAGACTCTGTTTCAAAACAAAGAATAAAAAAAGGGGGCTGGGGGTGTAGCTCGGAGGTAGAATGCCCCTGAGTTCAATCCCCAGTACCGCAAAAAAAAAAAAAAAAAAAAAAATTTGTATAACATTCAAGTAGGGTTTAATCCCAACAATACAAGGCGGCTTCAGTATTCAAAAATCAAGAAATGTGAGCTGAGTACGGTGGTGCACACCTGTAATCCCAGTATTTGGGAGGCTGAGACAGGAAGATCACAGGTTCAAGGCTGCAGCAACTTAGTGAGACTCTCTCAGCAATCTAGCGAGGCCTTGTTTCAAAATAACAACAACAAAAATTAAAAAGAGCTGGGGGTGTAGCTCTGAGGTAAAATGTCCTTGGGCTCAATGCCCAGCAAAACATACACACACACACACACACACACACCACATTTGTTGAGGTAGAGAAGTCTTTTTTTTTTTTCACGGTATTAGGGATTGAACTCGGGTATTCTACCTCTGAGCTACATCCCCAGCCCTATTTTATTTTTTAGTTAGAAACAGGGTCTCACTAAGTTGTAAAGGGTGACAAGGAACCTGTGATCCTCCTGTCTCAGCCGTCCAAGTGCCTGGGTTTCAAGTGAGTGCACCACGCCAGCTCACCTGGATCTTCTTGAAGGGTCAGCATGGTTGGATGCCCAGAGCTGAGTGGATGTGGGCAACCCAGGCCTGATCAGAGAAGGGGAGGAAAGTGTGTTAGGAGCTCACAGGTCTCTGAGTCTAGCTCCTCACTGAGCTTCTGAAGTGCAAAGTGCAACAGGCTCAGGTCTGTGCTCACTTCTTTCTCCTTTCTAGACTCAGGAAAGAAGGCTGGCTCTCCAAACCCCACCCCAGAATGCCAGCTGTGTTCTTAGACTAGCAAGGAACTGGCAGAGCCCTCTTCAGAGCCTCCATGAGCACAGGAGACATGCAAAGACCTTTGGGGAGTTCAGCCTCAATTCTGAATAACTTTCTGCATCTCAGGTTCAGAGAGAATGGCAGAAACAAAGGGGCTGGGAATGTGCCAGGCTCCCTGGGAGTCAGGCTGAGAAAGTTCTAGAATGGAATAAATGAATGCAAAAAAAAAGACTGAATTGTGAACTCTCCAGGACTAGGGGGAAATGTTTCTGCGTAAACTGGGTGTGCTAGTGCATACCTGTAATCCCAATACTTGGGAGGCTGAGACAGAAGGATCTCATGTTTGAGGCCAGCCTTGGAAATTTAGCGAGATCCTCAGCAACCTAGTGAGACCCTGTTTCAAAATAAAAAATAAAAAAGGGCTGGGGGACTGGGGGTGTAACTCGGAGGTAGAATGCCTCTGTGTTCAATTCCCAGTATGAGAGAGAAAGAGAGAGATTGATTTGTATAATTATGTAAAGACACAAGCCATCTGACTTTTGCAAGTTGTGTTAGTTTGCTAAGGCCACCATAACAAAGGACCATAGCCTCGTTGGCTTAAACAACAGAAATTAATTTCCTCAAAGTTCTAGAGGCTGGAAGTCCCAGATCCAGGCATTGGTTCCTTTTGCAGCCTCTCCCCTCGGCTTGGAGAAGGCCTCCTTCCTGTCTCACCATGTGGCCTTACCTCTGGTGTGTGTCTGCCCTAATCTCCTCTTCTTCTAAGGACACCAGTCTTCTTAGAAGTTCCACTCAAATGACCCAATTTTAACTTAATTTTCTGTTTAAAGATCTTATTTCTGAATACAGTCTATTCTGAGGTTCTGGAGGTCAAGACTTCAACATGTGAATTTGGGGACGGGGAGGTTCATAATTCAGCCCACAGCGTACATAAAGCTCAGGCTTTTTTGTTCAACACTGAACAAAAACCTTCCAAATACGTAAAACTAATCTAAGTGAGAGCTTTCTTCACACTTTTCCTCTGCTTTCATCCTATCTCAGCTGTGAAATCAATAAAAGTCTCATCATTTTAAAAATACCTTAACAATTTTGACATTTAGGGAGGTTCATTGCCTTAGCATGCTCTCAGATTTGCCCAGCTTGATAGGATCTTTTTTTTTTTTTTTCAGAGAAAGAAGCCTCCACTCAGCTCTTAGTCACAGCTGGCCTTCTGGAACATCCTTTCTAGCATTTGAACACTTCCAAGTGGTGGGAGGGAATGTCTTTTATATTCGAGGACATTTTGAGTGCTGAGGCTCTGAAGGCATTCCTTTTCATGAAACACTGAGGTACCTGACTTTTTGCCAGAAATAGATGAGTTTGCATCAGAATTACTTTTCTAAAAGGTTGATCTGCTTCCCATCAAAAGAGATGATGATGCATAGGGAAATGGTTGTGGGCTGAGAGTCAAAAGACTAGGAGGACTTTCATTGCTAGCTAGTAAACCTTGAGAAAATTACCCAACCATTGGATCATGTTCTGCCATTTTGGAAAAGGAAAAGCTGAATTAAGGACCTTTGATCACTTCCTGCTGTGAAATTCTAAGGTTTTAGCAAAAAACAAATGCACAGCTCTTGTCACACTGGCATCTTCCTCACTTATCCCTCCAAATGAAGAATATTCCATTAAACTCTAAACTTAAGCACAATCGCCCAGCCATTTACCTACTGAATGATGTAGAAATGATGTAGAAATGTAGCTCCTGGGAGTGACCAGATTTATAGGGTATGAATGTGCTACACTGATATTAAATTAGCAGACACAATTCTGCCATGAGATCTTCAACAGGACAGCTTAGTCTATTTGTCTTAGTCTATTACATGTTGCTATAATAAAATACCTAAGGGTGGGTACTTTATAAAGAGGTTTATTGAGCTTACAGTTTTGTAAGCTGAAATTCCAAGATTGGTTGGCTCCATCTGCTCAGTCTCTGGTGATGACCTTCTGATATGGCAGATAGCATCCCATGGCAGGACTGGGTCACATGGCAAGAGAGGAAGCAAGAGAGTGGGGAGAGGCCATGACACTCATAACCCTCTCTTAGGGGAACTTAATCCACCGCTGCAAGACCTAACTCCTTATGTTAATGACATTAACACAAGCTTTAATCCTTCTGCAAGTGTGCTCATGACCCAAACACCTCCCACTAGACTCCACCTTTTAAAGGTCACACCATCTTTCAATGTACTTACCTTGAGAATCAAGCTTCCAACACATGAACCTTTGGGGAAAAAACCACATGCCCACTATTGACAGCATTCAAAACACATTCTTCTGACCTGGCCCTCAAGTTTCTTCAATGTTTATAGTTTTTTGTTGTTGTTGTTGTTGTTGTGGTACTGGGGATTGAACTCAGGGGCATTCTACCTTCAAGCTATACCCCCAGCCCTATTTTTTATTCTTTATTTTGAAACCAGGTCTCACTAAGTTGCGGAGTGCCTCACTAGGTAGCTGAAGCTGGCCGCAAACCCGGATCCTCTGGTCTGAGCCTCCGAAATGCTGGGATTACAAGTGTGCGCCACCATGCCCGGCTTATAGTTCTTTATTAAGAGTTTATTCCCTATAGTTCTTTTTTATATGCTTTTATTGGTACATTATAGTCTCACATCATAATATAGATCATGTTGACAGTGGCGTATATGCACACAGAATTTGGTGTCTAGAGTTCTGAACTTACAAAGTTCCCTGTTTTCTCTTTCTCTCTTTTTTTTCCGTGTGTGTGTGTGTGTGTGTGTGTGTGTGTGTGTGTGTGTGTGTGTGTTTATGGTACCAGGGATAGAACCCAAGGGCATTCTACCTCCAACGGCATTCTATCTCCAAGCTACATCCCCAGCCCTATTTTTTTTTTTTTTTTTTGTGGTACTGGGGATTGAACTCAGGGGCATTCTACCTCCAAGCTATATGCCCAGCCCTATTTTTTATTCTTTATATTTTGTTTCATATGTGTGTGTGTGTGTGTGTGTGTGTGTGTGTGTGTGTGTGGTCCTGGGGATGGAACCCAGGGCCATTTTATCTCTGAGCTACACCCTTAGCCCTATTTTTTTCTTTTTTTCAGAACTAGAGATTAAACCCAGGGGCATTCTACCTCTGAGCTACATCCCCAGCCCTAGTTCTCTTTCTTTCTTTCTCTCTCTCTCTCTTTATTTTCTTATCTTTTCTTTCTCAGTACTGGGGATTGAACTCAGGAGCATTCTACCACCGAGCTATACCCCCAGCCCTATTTTTTATTCTTTATTTTGAAGCAGGATCTCACTAAGTTGCAGAGGGCCTCAATAAGTAGCTGAAGCTGGCTGCTAACCCAGATCCTCTGGTCTCAGCCTCCCAAATGCTGGGAGGCTGTGATCCTTTATTCTTTATTTTGAAACAGGGTCTCAGCCAGGCATGGTGGTGCACGCTTGTAATCACAGTACTTGGGAGGCTGAGACCAGAGGATCGCAGGTTCAAAGCCAACCTCAGCTGCTTAGTGAGGCCCTCTGCAACTTAGTGAGACCCTGTTTCAAAATAAAGAATAAAAAATAGGGCTGGGAGTGTAGCTCAGAGGTAGAATGCCCCTGAGTTCAATCCCCAGTACCACAAAAAAAAAAAACAGACTCTCACTAACTTGTGGAGGGCCTCACTAAAATAGCTGAGGCTGGTGGCGAACTTCCGACCTCCTGTCTCAGCCTTCAAAGTACTGAGATTATAAGTGTGCGCCACCACGCTCAGCCCCCTGTTTTCTTTTATCTTTTTATTTCTTAGATTTAATTAATATGTACTAAAGTCCCATGGCATGCGAAGAAACCTTACACAAGTGAAAATGTGAGGCGATGTGTTAAACAGCATTATAGAATTATGAGGTGCTAAGACTTTTGTTTTGTTTTGTTTGCCGTACTAGGGATTGAACTCAGGGGCATTCTACCTCCAAGCTACACCCCCAGTCCTATTTTTTATTCTTTATTTTGAAACAGGGTCTCACTAAGTTGCAGAGGACCTCACTAAGTAGCTGAGGCTGGCCTCAAATCCGGATCCTCCGGTCTCAGCCTCCCAAATGCTGGGATTACAAGGGTGTGCCACCACGCCCGGCTTTACTAAGACGTTTTTGGAAAGCAAAAGATTACTTTGAAGGGAGGTATAACTGGACACATTAAAAATTTTTAGTATAAGTGTGCTGATGTTTAGTAAACTTTTATCATAGCAAGAAAACTTCTCCAAACTTGTGTGTGTGTGTGTGTGTGTGTGTGTGTGTGTGTGTGTGTGTGTGTTACTGGGGATTGAACCCAGGGGCATTCTACCTTCAAGCTACACCTTCAGCCCTGTTTTATTTTTTATTTTGAAATGGGTCTCACTAAGTTGCTGAGGCTGGCCTCAAACTTGTGATCCTTCCATCTCAGCCCCCCAAGTACTGGGGCTACAGCCATGCACCAGCATGCCTGGTATCACCCCAGCCCTTTTTATTTTTTTATTTGGAAACAGGGTCTCACTATGTTGCTGAGAGTCTCACTAAGTTGTTGAGACTGGCTTTGAACTTGCGATCCTCTTATCTTAGCCTCCCAAATACTGAGATTACAGACATGTAATCACTACTCCTGGCTTCCAAACTCATTTTTTCATTATGAAATCTCTGATAACTAATAAGAGGTGAGCTTGAATTGAAAGCTCTCCTATATTCTTCACATTCCTAAGGTTTTTTTCCAATATGATTTCTCAGATGATGAGTCAGGCTGGATCATCACCTGGAGACTTTTCCACATTCTTTGCACATGTAAGTTTTCTTCTTCAGTAGAGACTTTTTTAAGGTGGATTTTGCAGTTCTTCTGAGATTTATTTATTTATTTAGGTATTGGGAATGAACCCAGGAGCATTCTACCTCTGAGATATACCCCCCAGCCCTATTTTATTCCTTATTTTGAATAAAATGAAGAATAAAACTATTCTTTGTTTTGAAATAGGGTCTTGCTAAGCACCTGAGGGACCTCACTAAGTTGCTGAGGCTGTCCTCGAACCTGCAATCCTTCTATTTCAGCTTTCCAAGTACTGGGATTACAGGTGTGTGTCAGCACGCCTGGCTTCATTGGGAACTTTTTGATGATGAGAAACAGAGGGCTGAACTTCCTCCAAATGATTTCCTGCAGGCTTTGCACAAATAGTTTTTTTTTCTTTTCCAGTCTGAATTATTTGACACTGAATAAGTTTTCTGCTTTCCCAGAATGCATTTCCATACATGTTACACTTGTATGGTCTCTCTATGAGTGACTCTACTACACCGTGAATTCTCTGGCACCCAAAGTTCATCTGAAGATTTTACCATTCCCTTGGTTTCTTTCTAGTGTAAATCCCCTGACTGATGTTGAAGAAGGTGTAAAGATCAAATGAAAGATTTCCCTTATTCAAAATATTTGAGGGTTGTCTCTCCAATATGAATCATCATATACTCAATGAGTTTTCCTTTACCTAGAAGTTTTCCACGTTGACTACATTCCTTTCTTGTGTGAATTACATAATGTTGTTGTTGTTGTGCTTATTGCACTGGGGATTGATCCCAGGGGCATTCTACCTCCAAGCTACACTCCCAGCCCTATTTTATTTTATTTTTGTGGTACTGGGGATTGAACCCAGGGGCATTCTACCTCCGAGCTACACCCCCAGTGCTATTTTTTATTCTTTATTTTGAAACAGGGTCTCACTAAGTTGCAGAGAGCCTCACTAAGTAGCTGAGGCTGGCCATGAACCCAGATCCTCCTGTCTCAGCCTCCCAAGTACTGTGATTACAAGCCTGCACCACCAGGCCTGGCTACATAATGTTGTTTACAGTTTAGACTCCAGTTGAAGGTTTCCCCACATTTATCACCTTCCTAGAAGTTCTCTCACTGTGGTGACTCACACTTGTAATCCCAGTACTTGGGAGGCTGAGACCAGAGGTTCTGGGTTGGCGGCCAGCCTCAGCTACTTACTGAGGCCCTCTACAACTTAGTGAGACCCTGTTTTGAAATAAAGAATATAAAATAGGACTGGGGGTGGAGTTTGGAGGTAGAATGCCCCTGAGTTCAATCCTCAGTACCGCAGGGGAAAAAAAAAAAAAAAAAAGATCTGGGAGGGTGGCTTAGAGGTAGAATGCCCCTGGGTTCAATCTCCAGTACCACAAAAACAAAAGATAATGATCATAACTGCATTATAACTGTTACCTGTTAGATACTGGGGAGGAAGACACCAGGAATGCTATTCTTAGCTGTGCTAAATCAACTCTAGCCTCATTCTTCTATCAATAATCTGCACACATTATATAAATATTTGCTAAATAAATATGCAAATGATTGGATGAATACATCTGGACTCTTGTGCAACTTAATACTTATACTTGGTTAAAAAACAAACAAACACTGTTGAGCTGGGAGTGATGGAGCACGCCTGTAATCTCAGTACTTGGGAGGCTGAGACAGGAGCATTGCAGGTTGGAGGCCAGCCTTGGCAGTTTTTTTTTTTTTTTTTTTGCAGTACTGGGAATTGAACTATTTTTTTATTCTTTATTTTGAAACAGGGTCTCACTAAGTTGCGGAGGGCCTTACTAAGTGACTGAGGCTGGCTGTGAACCTGCCATCCTCCTGTCTCAGTCTCCCAAGTACTGGGATTACAAGCATGCGCCACCATGTCCGGCTCAGCCTCTGCAGTTTAAGAGAGATCTTGTTTCAAAATAAAAAACAAAAAGGTCAGCTGGGCGTGGTGGTGCACGCTTGTAATCCCAGTATTTGGGAGGTTGAGACCGGAGGATCCGGGTTCGTGGCCAGCCTCAGCAACCTAGTGAGGCACTCCGCAACTTAGTGAGACCCTGTTTCAAAATAAAGAATAAAAAATAGGGCTGGAGGTATAGCTCGGAGGTAGAATGCCCCTGAGTTCAATCCCCAGTATCGCAAAAAAAAAAGGTCTAAGGGTGTATCCCAGAGGTAGAATGCCCCTGGGTTCACCCCCCACCCTGTACCAGACAACAACAACAACAACAATAATAACAATAATAATAAAAACAACAACAATAACAACAGAATGAAATATTCTAAAAGCAGGCCCCAAGTCTCATACAGTTATCATATGCAACTTGGCCTATCAGAGGTTCATTCCCGAGGGCTGTGGGCCTAACATCTGTGTCTCAGTGACCTTATTTCTATGCAAAGGTAAATGGCTTAGGCGGAGCGCCTTTGAATGGAGGTTTGAGGCTCTGAGCAGTGGCCAGCTACAGGGAAGACTCAGAAAAGATGAAGGGGACAAATAAGATCAAGCATAATGCGCCTCTTAATCTTAGCTTAAGGCAAAACAAAACAACAAACTCTCTGGGGTTTTGTTGTTGTTTTGGTCCTGCTCCCTTTCTGAACGCACAGACCTGGAAAATGTGATGGAAGCTACACCCCTCTCTCCAGCCTCATGTCGCGCCCCGCCCCTGTGCCAAGCCCCCTCCCCGCGGAGGACAGCACCGCGCAGACTCAGACTCCCGGCTCTCCCACGCGTCGCTCCAGGTCCTCCAGACCACCGAGCCCTTCTCCTAGAGCAGCCCCTGCGGAGACGCCCCTCTGCTCTCCCTCCCGCCAGAGTCAACCAGACCGCCACCCGGAAGTGCAGGAGGCCGGGGGGTCAGGAGCGTGCGTTCTAGGACTGCCTGCCGTTCCTCTTTCATTCACCATTAGACGATTCTCCGGTGCCTATTCTTTGGCAGGGCAGTGAGCGAGGCAAAGACCGTGCCGGCACAAAGGGCTATAGGACTGGGTGATAAGTGCTGTGTTCCAAGGTGTAAAGCGCGGTGCCTCCAAGGAGCCGGAGGGGCAGGAGGCTGGATGGAAGGAAGCTTTCCTGGAGGGGTAACGTCCCTGGGCCTAGCAATTGCCAGCCAGGTAGGCCTCCGGGTGTTTGGTGGCTGGCAGAGGCGTTGCGGATAAGAAGCATTCCGAGTAGAAGAAAGGCAGCTGTCATGAAAACGTCTGCTTACGCAGGGTTCGTGGGTGCCTGGAGATGAAGCTGGAAAGGTAAGCAGGGGCGATCCTGAAGGCTTCCGAGTGCGTTTGAGAAATGTAAACGGTGTCCTGAGTAACTCAGACGGTATTTTAATCAAGACATAGGAACTCTGATTTTCACTGTGAAATACAGCTAGTAGGTAGACTGGGTTGAGAAGGAAAGATCGGCAGGCCGGTTTTTAGAGTTTGGTGACAGAATGGAGCCGGGAACGAATATTTATTGTTAGCAGTCTTGTTTCTTCCCCTAAGACGTAACTTACACGAGAGCAAGGACTGTGTCTGTTTTGTTCATTTCTCTTACCTAGCACTTAGAAGAATGCCAGTCGCATAGTAGGTCCTTAACAAATGTTTATTGGATGAGTGGATGAATGAATGAATTTGTGCTTGATAGGACTTCCTGATTGAAGAGTGGGTGAAACTCGGAATTTTTTACTGAAAACTGGAAGAACACAAATAGTGGGATCCTGGTCAAGAGGGATTTGCTGAGCACTTCTCTTGGGCTAACTACTGACAATAAGCAGAACAGGCTCCAACTGCTACTAGACTCCAAGGGAGGGGCCAGGAGCCAGAATCTGCAAATACCAGAACAAATACCAGTTCTAAGTTTTAGTCTCACCACCCAAAAATGTCAGCTTCCTTTCTGCCCATCCTCTTGACTGAATTTGATAAATACATAGGTTTTGTTTTTCTTTGAATATTTCCATCTATGTGCATGGAATCCGTAAGACATTTGATTTTATGGCTGTATTATTCCATTGTGTTGACATACCATTTAATAAAACCATTTCCCAGCATTTTTGTAGTTTATTTACCATTTCAGGTAATGCAGGAATTAACATCTTCATGTCTTCCTTTCCCTCTTTTTTTTTTTTTTCCTTCATTGAATATTTTCCCAAAGATTACTTAGCCAAATAATATCACATATTATAGCACTGGTTGCATAATACCTCATTGGTTTCCAAATAATGATAAAAATATCTATTTGTACAACAATTATGAATTCAGGTTCCAGGGATTGAGCTTTGCCATGAGCAAAATAGATGTGGGTCCAGCCCACATGTAGCTTCCAGTCTGGGGCAGGAGGCCACCTTTAATCCCATCATCACACAAGTGCATAATTACACACTGAGAAATAGTAGGAGGAAAGGGGAAAATACAGGCCACTAACTAAGAGGTTGAAATAAGTTTTGTAACAATTTCTGCAGAACTGGTGGTAGTGTGGGGTTTTTTGTTTGTTTGTTTGTGGATTTTTTGTGTGTGTGTGGTTGTTTTTTTTGTTTTTTGTTGGTTTTTTTTTTGCAGTACTGGGGATTGAACTCAGGGGCATTCTACCTCTGGGCTACACCCCCAGTCCTATTTTTTATTCTTTATTTTGAAACAGGGTCTCACTAAGTTGCGGAGGGCCTCACTAAGCAGCTGATGCTGGCCTTGAACCCAGATCCTCCAGTCTCAGCCTCCCAAATGCTAGGATTACAGTGTGCACCACCACGCCCAGCTGGGGGTTTCATTTTCAATCTTACTGTACTAGATAAAAAGTGGTTCCTCAGGATTACTTTGCCTGTTTTAGTTTTGAACTAACCTGAATGGTTCTTTTTGTAGTTCACCTACTGCTTAAGGGAAGTGGTGGATGATAGCTGTAATATAAGTCAAAAAAACAAAAACAAAACATAAACTTAGGTCTGAAGTTTTTACAGATGAATAACTAGAGTGTATGTAGGAACTTGTCCTAACCTTTCCTCCTACTTATCTTTTAATTGAGTTCTCTTCTCTGAACATGCAACCCCATCTCTTTTCTCTTATTCAAAGAGGCAATGGGCAGGACACAGATTCAAATTCCAGCTCCTCCACTTCTGGCTCTGTGACGTTGAGCACGTGACTGAACTTTCTTTTTTTTCTTTTTTTGGTGGTACTGAGGAATAAACAAGGGGCACACTGCCACTGAGCTACACCCTCAGCCCTATTTTATTTTTTATTTTGAAACAGAGTCTTGCTAAGTTACCATTCTGGCCTCAAACCTGTAATCCTTTCCCTGCCTTCCAAATACTGGGATTATAGGCCTGTGCCACTATGCCCATCCCCACCTTTTACTTCTGACTGACTAGCTACAAATTGGGAGTCCCCATTACCCCAGGGTTGATGATTTGCTTGACAGCTTACAAAACTCAGAGAAATGCTTTACTTACTATTATTATAAAGGACACAACTCAGGAACAGCCAAATGGGAGACAAGCACCGGGGAAGGTATAGGAGTAGAGGGTGGTTCAGGAAGTTTCTGTGTACTCTCTGGATCCATCACCCTCCCAGAAACTCCTGAACCCTGGAGTTGAGGGAATTTTATGGAGGCTTCATCATGTAGGCATGATTAATTATTAAGTCAATCTCTAGCCCTTCTCTCCAGTGGCCAGCCCGACTCTGAAGCTACCCTGTACCCCACCAGGAATCACCTCACTAGAACGGAAGACACTTCTTCTATCACTCAGGAAGTTTCAAGGGATTTAAGAGCTCTGTGTAAGATGTTCCTATCACACCCCCATCACTCAGGATAATACAAGGACTTTAGGAGCTTTGTGTCAGGAACTGGGGCAGAGACCAAATATTTCTCATTTTGTCAGTATTTTCACTTGTTTATTATTATTTTTTTTTCCTGTTCCCCTCTCCCAAAAGAAAATGTGAGCTTTATGAGAACAGGAATTTTATCAGTGCTGATCCTCCGAATTTAAATGGTATCTGGCACATAGTGGGTGCTCAATAAGTATTTGTTGAGTAAATTGAATTATGCATGAATTAATGAGCCAAATAAGAAAAGGAGAGGAGAACAGATATTCCAAGAGCTGGGACTGCATGTGTAGGAGCCGGCAACCACCAGGGGTATCAGAAATGAAAGGCCTGTGGGGCCAGGGACAGGCAGCGAGAGATGAGAGATGAAGCAGAGAATTATGGATCAGACAATGGAGGACCTTGTAGATTTTGGCCTTTGTTCTAAAGGCAATGAGAAGCCATTAAAGAGTTTAATGTAAATTGAGAAATGTATTTTTATACATTTTCCTCCCTGGCAGCAGGGGCCCAGCAAGGCAGTTGTTGATGTCATCTAGGCAGAGATGACAATGGTTTGCACTCAGGTGCTGGTTGAAGAAGATGGAGAAACAATTTGGATGTAAAAGTAACTGGGACTACTCTATCCCTGTGATCAAAGGTGGCTGGTATGCTAACTAGAAGAGACACAAACACAAACTTGGGATCTCTTCATTAGCATAGAATTGAGCCAATGAAGTCAGGTATTCTTTTTGCCCTATGTATATATTCAGCAAATCCTGATGGAGTTTTTGCCATGTACCAGGCCTGTGCCAAGAGGTACAGCAGATACAAAGATTAATAAAGGTGCAGGCCACCGTCCCAACAAGGAGCATTCTAAAGAAAATAGTGTTCCCTCGGCCTTTCACTACTCCTGCCTTGGCAGGTTGCCTCCTGACTTCTGTCTTGTTTTCAGTCTGCTTCATATTGTGTACATCTTGTTATCCTCTGCTTGTTCCAAGGGCCAACCAAAGTTAGGTGCTGGATACTTATTTGAATGAATGTGAAATTTTCTCTTTGAGTACTAAGCTAGTGGTCCTCAAGGAGCCAGTTTCCCAACCTGAGGTTTCTCCCAAAGTTTAATAAGCTCATTATATCAAAGTTATTTCAACTGTCCTAGCCAAATAGAGAACAACTCTTGCCTACCTAACTCACAGGACTACTGTAATAATATATATACACATATATATGAGTGTATATATATTAAATGGGCTTTGCAGACATGAAAGGCTTTTGGATGATAATCTCCTGCATCTGCGATCTTTATGATGATTATGATGATATGATGATGATGGGTACTGGGGATTCTAGAGGGATTCTACCTCTGAGCTACATTCCCCAGCACCCTACTCCCACTTTTTTTTCTGTGTGTGTTTGTGTGGTCCTGGGGATTGAACTCAGAGGCAGTCTACCTCTGAGCTACGCCCCCACCAGCCTTATTTTATTTTTTTATTCGGAAACAGGGTCTAAGTTGCTGAGAGCTTCGCTAAATTGCTGAGGCTGGCTTCAAACCTGAGATCATCCTGTCTCAGCCTCCCAAGTACTGGGATTATAGGCATGTGCCACCACACCCAGCTCTTTACTATTATTTAGTGTTTATTCAAAAAGTAGTTATTAAGTATTCACCATGAGTCTGTACTGGGTGCTGGACAGACAAAATAGTCTGCCCTCATGGAACTTATATTCCATTGTGTTGTACAGAGCTATGGGTCTAGGTGAAAAGAACTTAGTCGCTACCAACCGTTAGCAATCTCCCCTGCCCCTCACTACTAAGCTTCTCACTGCTGTGATCTCATGTGGCCGGCTTTCCCCCTCAGGTACATCCAGAACATGGTTTAGCCAAATAAATATTTGAAAGATTGGCCCCTGCAAATAATGAGAAATAG
>PVLC010004094.1:46283-68138 GCA_004027655.1 Graphiurus murinus
TTTCGGTACTGGGGATTGAACTCAGGGGCATTCTACCTCTGAGCTATACCCCCAGCCCTATTTTTTACTTTATTTTGAAACCGGGTCTCACTGAGTTGCGGAGTGCCTCACTAGATAGCTGAGGCTGGCCGCGAACCCGGATCCTCCGGTCTCAGCCTCCCGAATGCTGGGATTACAAGCGTGCGCCACCACGCCCGGCGAGAAATAGTTTTTAAGTTGCCCTTAGTAGCGTACCTCCCTGGGTGTATGGTTTACAGATCTAGTCCGCTAACCTTTCGCACTGTAGGAGCCAGCAGAGGCCCAGTAACCCTGGTACTGGTTGTGATTTTGTTGCGGGCAGTGAAGTCACGTAGCCTCCAGAGTCCAGGATTTCTGGGGGACGTTAAGACTGGTCCTTAAAATTATGTGACCCCTCCCTGGTTTCCTACCGTCCTCTTTCCGCCTCTGCCGCCCCCGGGGCAGCCTCGCTGCAGGACAGTGCAGGCTACGGCCCCTGGGGACGAGCGGGGGCCAGTCGGAGCGTGCGCACTACGGCCGGGGAAGGGGCGGGGCCTCGCCCTGTCGGGGCCGCATCCGCCGGGCGCCGGAAGTACCTCTCCGCCACTGCCACTAGACCATGGAGACTGTGGCACTGTAAAGTCTGTGGTGTGAGGATTGCGGGCGGTGGCCATGGAGGCCGTACTAAACGAGCTGGTGTCCGTGGATGATCTGAAGGTGAGGCCTGGCCTCGAGGGAGGCAAAGGGAAGAGTCGAAGGGCAGATCCGGGAGAGGAGAGTCAGGCAAGAACCAAACCCTCTTCCCCGCTTCGGCTTTGCCGAAGGAAGCCGAACTACGGCTCCCGGCAGCCTCTGCGGCGTCCGGGTGCTGCCCGAAGCGCGCTTTGCCCCGGAGGCTGATAGGAGTTGTAGTTTTTGAACCTCTACTTCACATCGAAGGCCTGGAATCTGACGATGGAAAGGTGACCGGTTTGGGGTTCGTGAAGAATCGAGATCAAGGTTCTCTTTCAGTGTTGGGGAAATATAGCGACTATCATAAACTTTCACATATTATTGAGTCCAGCACGGTGTTAAGTTCACTGCATGCCAGATTTGTCTTTATAGTTCTAGGACGTAGACGATATATTTATACTGTTTTGCAGAAGGTAAAGTCAAGCCCCGGTAGGGTGGATCTGTATGAGCCAGCAACCTCAGGCGAGGACCGTGCGGGCTGTTATTGAGCAGTTTGGACAGTGTGTTTACTGTTCGGCCACTCAGTGTCAGCTGCTCCGAGAGCGGTGCCTGGAGCTGCCACCAGGTGGCATCTCCGCTAGATACCACTAGGGGGAGGACGAAGAGCTAGTCCACAGCCTAGAGATGGACAGAGCAGATACTGGGGTGCCAGGTGCCAGCATCTGAAAGAAAAAAGAGGCAGAAACAGACGGATGGAGTGTTGCTGGTACATGGGCACCAGGTCTGGATAGAGAATTGTTGATACCCTTCATTTCTGAATGATTCCTTTCCTATGGCAGAAGTTTGAAAAGAAATTTCAGTCTGAGAAGGCAGCAGGCTCGGTGTCCAAGAGCACGCAGTTTGAATACGCCTGGTGCCTGGTGCGAAGCAAGTACAACGATGACATCCGGACAGGCATCACACTGCTAGAGGGTGAGGCACGGGGCCACCCAGCACCTTTCCCAGCTGCCACCAGATCTGTCCTTTACTGCGGTTGGCCTCATTTTTCTCCCTTTGTTTCAAGTACTGGCATTCCTTTCAACATGCGACAACCACTTCACAGTACCTCAGTAATTTCCAGTAAATTCACTGCAACAAGCACTACATAGTCATCTGTATCTTCAGGTCCCACATCTAGGGATTCGTTTAGTTTGAAAATACTTGAGGGAAAAAAAAATGTTTTCTCCCAAACACATACAGACCTTTTTTACTTGCCATTAGTCCCTAAACAGTATGGTATACCAACTATTAATAGAGCATTTACATTGTCCAGATTTAGAACTGGGTTCTTTAAAGATCAAGTAATTCAAACCTTTAGTTAAGTAACCTAGAGATGATTTAAAGTATATGGGGTGGGGGTATGTAGGTTCTGTGCAAATACTACAATTTATATAAGAGACTTGAGCATCTGTGGATTTTGGAACCTGAGGGTGGGAGATCCTGGAACCAACTCCTAAGGATACCGAGGGACAACTGTACTAAAGATACCTGTTGTAGATCTATATAAATAAGAGTATTTCCTAATACAAATGTTATCACTTTGTTTTGCCAGTTCAGATTTTTTAGGTTTGCTCTACAGTAGTGCACAGTGATGTAAGTGGTCTCTGGGCATTACCAGTGTAGTTGAGGAGATAGTAGACACTTGGGAAGATTTATGCACCTGCAAAACTACTTAGTGACAGATCCTGATGCTTTTAGTACAGAGAGCTCCTAAGCCTCTGGGAAGTCACTGAAATAAGAGTCAAGTAGGGTCATTCAGGGAAGATGAGCTAAAGAGGAGGGTGTGTGCTGGGTGTGGTGACGCACACTTGTAATCTCAGGACTTGGGAGGCTGAGACAGGAAGATCACAGGTCTGAGGCCAGTCTCAGCAACTTAGGCCCTGTTTCAAAATAAAAAAATAAGCAAGGCGTGGTAGCGCACGCTTGTAATTGAGAGGCTGAAACAGGATCACAGGTTCAAGACTAGTCTCAGCAATTTAGTGAGACCCAGTTTCAAAATTAAAAAAAATAAAATCAGGCTGGGGGTGTAACTCGGAGGTAGGATGCCCCTGTGTTCAATCCCCAGTACCACACACACACACACACAAAAATAAAATAAAATAGGACTAGGGGTCTAGTTCAGAGGTAGAATACTCCTGAGTTCAATCCCCAGTACAAAAAAAAAAAAAAAAAGAAAAAGGAGAGAGTGCAAACTTATAACAATAATTGGATGTCAGATAACTGCAGTGAATACACAGATGATGCAAGAAATACGTAGCGCTGCCTGTCAGCTTTTCCTGTTTCTTGATTTCCTGTCAGTTCACAGGGATGCACCAGAGTCAACTAGTATATTGAATCTGGGGTGCCTGTCACTAAGGTGTGTGGCAGCCTCTGCTCCTTGCTGCCCCAGAGTTCTAACAAGGAAACAGAGTGACAGGAACTGACATGGAGGCCCAGGACAAAGACCTTCCAAGGATAGGATTGTACAGGGATTCAGAAAGTGGCAGGGTCTGTGAGACATAGGATTAGGAAGAGAAGCAGTTTTCACCTTCTTCCTTCCCCCTCCCCAGAACTACTGCCCAAAGGGAGCAAAGATGAGCAACGGGATTATGTCTTCTACCTGGCAGTGGGGAACTACCGGCTCAAGGTAAAGCAGCATAAGGCTCGCTTTTCTCCACTCCACCCCACTTGAGTGGACCACCTTCTCTCCTTCCTGGACAAGAGGAAGGCTGAAGAAGGGCAGTAGGCAGAAAGGGGGTGGTGCCGGGTCACGGGTGCAGGATGGTATCTGGACAGAACTCAGAAGGCAGGTGAGAGAGGATCAGGGTACTGAGGGTGTGGGGACCAAGGTGACGTCAAGATTGGCCTGTAGCCCCAAGGCTTGGGCTGTTATCTTCCCTGGCTTATCAGACTCTCACAGTTGGGGTTGTTTGTGGACTCTACTCCATTGGGTGGGGCTGGAGTGAGGGTGTGGGAGGTGGTGGAGGAAGGAGCCCCAGGCTAGTGAATGAAGGTCCCTGGGTTGGCTGGAGGGGTGCTAGAGTCTCAAGGTGTGGGTATATTTTCCATGAGTACAGGAGTATGAAAAGGCTCTAAAGTATGTGCGAGGGCTGCTGCAGACGGAGCCCCAGAACAACCAGGCCAAGGAACTGGAACGGCTCATTGACAAGGCCATGAAAAAAGGTGAAAGTCTCTATCCTTTGTTTTCTTCCTTCTCCCATGCCTGGGCCCTTTGGAATGTCTCTAACGGTTTCCGTTCCAACCAGTCACTCAAACTCCATCTTCTAGAAGCCTTCTATCTCCCAGTCTTAATCTCACAGCCCAAGACTTGTAGAGGCGTACCTCTTCTGTGGAGCAGCAGGGCTGGGGAGGCTGTGGTCAGTGTCCCTGCCTGAGCTGGACCAAGCTCCTAACAGCTTTCCTTTTCTGTTCCACAGATGGATTAGTGGGCATGGCCATCGTTGGAGGCATGGCCCTGGGCGTGGCGGGACTGGCTGGACTCATTGGACTTGCTGTGTCCAAGTCCAAATCCTGAAGGAGACCGCACCTGTCCCTTTGCCTGAAGCACTTGGGAGCGCCAGTGGGAACACTCAAAGAGGGGCCCATCCATCTTTTCGGGCCCCTCTTCCTTCCCACACCCTTCTTGTTGTCTTCTATGGTCGTCAACCTCTGTTCCCCTGAGACATGTTTAGTCCCAAGTCCTGTGCTTTGGGATGAGTGTAAATAAAATCCCACCATGGCTTAGGAACTTCTGTGTCTGTTGAGGGTGGGGTGGGGTGGGGTGGGCTCACTGTGCACAATGGGGGGTCACCTGTGGTCCTTTCCTGCCCTCTGCCCTCCAAGCTGGTGTAGGGGTCCTCTTTGTCCATGTAGCAGCCCAACCCACACCCTTCCTTCCTCCCCTCCCCTAAAGCCACGTCCTTCAGACAGCACGGGACATGGCCTTTCGTGGCCCCAGAATCTTGGGAGAGAGCAGTGACTGGAGGAGGGGAGGGCAACTGAGGGATTTACGACTCCATTGTCCTCTGACCCACTCAGCAACCTCTCAGCACATGGAGTTTTCCACACCAGGGTCCCCCACAGGGCTCTGTCCCAAACCTCCACCCTTCCCTCCCTTTGTCTTCCTGCGCCCTCCCCTTCCTCCTGCCCCATCCATCTCCTTAAAGGAAGGGGGGCCCCTGGTGGGGAAGGAAGAAGCCCATTTGGCATGGAGGAGGCCAGGGACTGTGGGGTGGGGGGGAGGAAGGGGGGATAAAGGGTGCAGCATGTCCCAGTTCCAATTTATGGGATGGGAGACCAGGTTCCACCCAGCCGGCTTTGCCTCACACCCTCGTGCCAGGCTGTGCGTGGGCCTGGCCTGTTTTGGTTTACTGCATACCTCTCGTTCCACAGCCCCTGCCAGGCCAGCTGGGTGAGGGGAGGAGAACCTGAGGGAACATGGAAGAATCTGATGAGGGGAAGGGGGGATGGGAAGTTATACCTTCAGTGCAGTGACATAACCCCCCACTAGATAGTCCCAGAGCCACTTGCCAGGAGATACCCGGAGCTGCTCTGGCCTTGGGGCAGGAAATGAGAGTGGCTTCATTGGGACAGGTGCTCAGCCAAGCTTGGTGCAGGAACCCAAAAGTTTCTAATCCATCATAATTAATTGAGTTGGTGACACTTCCTGGTAACTCTGAACTGTTTAAAGAGATTAGCCACAGGATCATGTCCCAGGGCTGTGATCTACCCCTGGGGGCCCCTTGGCAGCAGGATCAAGCTTGATGCCGAGAGTCAAAGGTTAGCTCAGGGAGGGGGAAATTCAAGTTCAGGAAGTTTGCAGCTTTGATGCAGGCTCTGTCCTGCAACACCCAGATCTGGGATGGTCCCCACGTATCAAGGGATTGGTATGTGTGGGAAGCTCTGATCCGAAGTCCTAGTTCTCATTACTACCTACGAAGCCAGGAGAATCACTAGTTGACAAGCAGAAGAGAGCTCAGTGGAGCTAAAAGTTCAAGCCCGAGTCACTGTGGTAAAAGATGGAATGAGGTTTTGAGTCCAGGTCAGGTGGACTCCAGCGCCATTGGTCTCCCTGCCGCCTTCCCCTTAGGCACCCTCATCTTTGGAAACTCAAGTGTCCCAGCCTCTAGGTCTTGGGTCCTGGGTTGTTCTCACCAAGCAGAGGAAGTGGTTCTGTCTCCTCAGTTCTTCACAGAAGGCTGTGGTGGGTCTGTTGGGCTTCATTTCATCTCTGTCACTTATGTCTCTCAGTCACCTTTTCTCTCTTTGTCCTTATTTCATTCTCTGGCCCCTGATGAAAGCTGAGTCAGAGACGGGCACTTCCCCTTGGCTCCCAATACCTCCCTGGGGGCCCCTCCGCAGCGGTATCCGCTAGACTTCTGGATAAGTCTCCCCCCACCCTTGTGGGGCGGAGAGTCCAGGGCAGCAGACAGGCTGGGGGAGGGGGTGGACTTTTGGCCCGTTTATTCCCTCCATCTCATCAACAGCTGCTGCACAGGCTTGGCTCATTTCCTTTGACCTGCGGGGAAGCAGAGACCCAGAAAGGAGGAGAGAGGAGGCAGAAACTGGAGACAGACCTGAGCTGGAGGAGGCAGGTGGAGGCTACAGCTGGGCTTCCCCTGCCCGCCTCTCTAGCCTGTCTTAACACCCCTATCCCCTTCGTGTTCCCTGGGGCCTTAGCCCCGTGGGGGGCCTGCGTCCCAGGATGTCGGTAGCTGTAGAGACCTTCGGCTTCTTCGTGGCAGCCCTGGGACTGCTGATGCTGGGGGTGACCCTGCCCAACAGCTACTGGAGAGTGTCCACTGTGCATGGGAGTGTAATCACCAGCAACACCATCTTCGAGAACCTCTGGTACAGCTGTGCCACTGATTCCATGGGAGTCTCCAACTGCTGGGATTTTCCGTCCATGCTGGCCCTCTCTGGTACGGGGTGAGGAGAGCTTCACAGAGCAGAGGGAGGCGGGAAGAGAGGGTAGGAGAGATGCAAAGGGATGAGGGTGGCTGCCTTTAGTCTGGCCTTTCACCATAAGGAAACAGGCTGGGATCAAGCTCCGGGTCCTGGGCTGTTGCAGCCAGGAGTATTGGGCCCAGTCTAGAGCTGGAGTGAGACCTTGTCATGCATGGCCCCTTGGCCTGTGACCCTCCATCAGTGGTTATAAGAGCGGATACCAGAATCAAGCTGACAAGTGCAACTCCTGCCTGTTAGTTCTATGCCTTGAGTGAGTGAGAGAGTGAGCTTCACCTCGGCCATCTGCAAGCTTAGAATAATAAGAGCACCAGTCCATAGGTGCTCGTGAGGATTAGACGCTAGGCATGGTGGTGCACATATATAATCCAGTTCTTGGGAGGCTGAGACAGGAGGATTGCAGGTTGGAGGACAGGCTCAGCAAGTAGTGAGACTCTCATCAACCTAGCAAGACCCCATTTCCAAATACAAATAAAATAGGGCTGGGGATGTAGCTCAGAGGTAGCATGCCCCTAGGTTCAATCCTCAGTGCCATAAGTAAATACATATATACATACATAGGGCTGGGGGTGTAGCTCAGAAGTAGAATACCCCTGGGTTCAGTTCCCAGTATCACAAACACACAAAAATCACACAGGGTAACTCACTGTTGGCATGTATGTGCACTCAATATGTCTAAGTATTTTATTCTGGGGTGGGATTGCTGGGGTAGCAGCGGGAGGAGGATGCCCCAGTTGAGACTCCTGGCAGTTGATACACTGCTGGTCTCAGCAGTCTCCAAGTGCTCATGGGCTGAGTCGCTGATCTCCCTGCCATGCTGGACTCTTAACGGACCCTCATCAAGGCCCGGTTGCAATGGAGAGTCACAGCGTTCTGAGCACCCACTGTAAGGAGATGGTGTGGAGACACGCCTGTGTGTTCAGGGTTCTCAGCACAGTGAGTCTTGAGGTTCTACAGGCTGCAGCCAACAGCTCTAATTTAGGCCCTGCCAGTTCCCTCTGATGGCCACAGCTGCTCCTGCCACCTGCTCACCCTGTGTGATCGGCCACCCATCATATTCCCATGCAGTTTCTCTTCAAGAGTCTGCCCTAGGCTGGAGACAAGCGATGAGGACATGAACCCTTTGTGGTGCCCCCTTACTCCAGCACTGGGTCCTTGGGAACCATCTTGCTATCCCAGGCACTGAACTGCAGGTGAAGGGTGGGCAGCAAAGAACTGAGGCCAGCACTGGGCAGGAATCAGGCTCACAAAACCGAGGATGTTGGAGATGCTGTTGAGCAGTTGTGGGGTTGGTGTGGGTCTCTTATACCCCACTCTTCCCAGACTCTGCAGCTGCAGGCACCTTGTGCTTTTAGCCATCTCTCCAGGACTTAGTGTGCAGGGCAAGTGCCATCAAATACCCTGTCAAAGTGAAGTCTAGGGTGCTGAGTGGCCAGAAGGACAGTGGGGATGGCCAGCTCAGCAGCCCGAGACAGCCCACTGTACCACCTCTCGTGCACCATGCCTCTCTGTGAGCCTGTCCACCAGAGAGGGACCCCATGTGGCACTGATGCTCTCGGTCTGCGAGAGGACCCGAGTGCAGGAATGAGGCTGGGAGCTGGCTGGAGGACAGGATGGAGGGCTTGCCTGCTTCAGGCCTTGGGCTTCTTTTTCCACCCATGCTATTTCAGTAGTGTCTGCAGTAACCCTGCTGCTGGTGCTATCAACCTCATTTTACAGAAGCTAGAAAAACTCTGAAGGGATTAATAACCTGTCTTGGGTCACAGAGGTGGTAGAGGGGGAGCTGGGATTCCAACTGATTGTGTAGAGCCTAGGGTCCAATTTCTTCCTTCATGGCCCACTGTGGTCCTGAGAAGGATCCTGAGTATCATTTAATCACCCCCAACCCCTTTTTAGCCACGTGGCCCAAGCTCTGGTGGCCCTGCAGTAGTCTGTCCTTGGGCCACCAGGGTTCCCTTGGGGTGGGGAGTGGCTGGGAATCAGAATGTCCTTTCAAAGAACTTTGTTCCCCTTCCCAACCGCCCAACTCTGGGCTCTTCACTTCTTCCTGGTAGGCCTTTCGCCTTCAGCACCCATGCGCCTGCCCCACCCTGGAAAGGGGTGCAAGGTCCTTGGGAATGCTTGGCAACTATCAAAGACAGAGGGGAGGAAGGTGCCAGAAAGGAAGCCAACCAGTTCCCTCAGCTTTGTATCAGCTCGATTGACTTGGATCCTCTTGGACCCAGGCATCCCACCTTCCAGATCAGAAACTGCCCTTGACCCTCTGCCACAAGCCACTGCTGCCCCCTACCGGTTACTCTTGGAGGAACACAGAGATGTCCTGCATTGCGCTGGGCACAGGGTGGGACTTGGAGAGGAATCAGATGTGGGGTTGAGGTGCTGATGTGCAGTTTCTATAATATGTGACAGGACACATATCTGCTAATAAGAGTGGCGGGTCTCAATGATGGGTGACTTCTCACTTTGCCTTGGCTTTAGGGGGTGGAGGGAGAGATTGCTACTCGAATCTGGTGAGTAGAGGCCCCAGGGTGCTGATAAACACTCTTCAATGCACAAGTCTGTTCCCCAGAACTAAGTATCTGGCCCAAAGTGTCAGTAGTGAAACCCTATAATAGAGGTATCAGCAAAGTGTGCCCTGAGCAGGGGAGGAGGAGGGCCCCGGGTGGGAAGGGCTCAGATGCCTAAGGAGGGAGGCTTGGATGGAGCCCAAAGGAGACAGACAGAACTTGAGGACAGCAAGAATCCAAGCTGAGCAGGGGCTGTAAGGGGCAGCTCTGTGGTTGAGGGGAGGGGAGCTGGAGGGGAAAGGCTGATGGCTGTGTCCCTTCCCCAGGATATGTCCAGGGCTGCCGTGCACTCATGATCACCGCCATCCTCCTGGGCTTCCTGGGCCTCTTTCTAGGCATGTTGGGACTGCGCTGTACCAACATCGGGGGCATGGAGCTCTCCAGAAAAACCAAGCTGGCGATCACTGCAGGAGCCCTCTATATACTGGCTGGTAATTGGGGAAGGTGACAGATGGGGCAACAGGCTGCTGGGTTCTCTGTCCTCATCTCCAGCGACCTGCTTCTGGCTCTTGCCTCACTTTCCTCTTTGCATTGATACCTGCCCTCCCCTGCTTAGCTCTTCCTTCTCTCCCTGTGCTGCCCAGTAGCAGTGCTTCTCCAGTCCTCCCTGAGCCAGGTATGAGAGGGACTTCAAGGTAGAGAGTGAATGTCTTCCTTCCAGAGCTTACAGCCCAGCCCAGCCAGGAGACCAGAGTTAGGATGTGTGCACATGTACGTATACACACAGTGTGCACAACAGCAATGCCATAGACTGGCCACCACTTGGCAATTCACATGTTTCTGCACACATTGCTTCACAGTAAGCCTGCAAGGTAGGGCAGGTATTGTCCTGTTTTCTAGATGTGAAAGGCTCAGGTCAGGAAGCTTCCTGTAGGGCGTGAGGGAGTGGAGTGGTGATGGCCCAGCATTCTGAGGACTTTGGGATCCAAAGGAAAGGGATGGCAGGGCTGGGCAGGGAGGAACTCTTCGGCAGCAGGCTTTCTAGGATGGGTAGGATAGGGCAGGGTAGATTCCAGGTGAGGAAAGGAATAGAACTGAGGCCATAGAGGTAGGAATGAAGGAGGCAGAGTTGGGTCAAAAAAGGGGTGGGGATTGGGCACCAGTGGTGGGAGATGAGGAAGGTGGGCTGGGGGCAGGGTCCTGAGTGTTAGATTGATAAGTTTCTAGTTGATCCTAGGAACAGGAAGGTTTGTAATCTGGAACGGGACAAAGGAATTGAATGAAGCCGTTGCTCTTGGACTCGAGGCTCTGGTCCTGCCTTAGGCAGCACCTACTTGTCCCTTCCCTAATCCCCCATTGCCACCTGGGTGGTGCTGCGGCTGAGGGTTTGGGCTAGTGCTGTGCTCCTCCCGCCTCCCCAGGGGCCTGCGGAATGACTGCCATCTCTTGGTATGCTGTCAACATCACCCAGGACTTCTTCAACCCCCTGTATGCGGGAACCAAGTGAGTGAAGAGCCTGCCCAGGGCGGGGAATGGCGGGTGTGTGTGGAGGGGGGGGGGGGACGACTCAGCCCTGTCCTCTGGGCTACCACTCACCTCCTGCCTCCATCACCCCCCCTTGCCCTCGAGTTCAGGTATGAGCTGGGCCCCGCCCTCTACCTGGGTTGGAGCGCCTCTCTACTCTCCATCCTGGGCGGCATCTGCCTCTGCTCAAACTGCTGCAGCACCTCCGAGGACCCTATCACCAGGTGAGGGATGGGGTGAGTGGGGTGAGGGGCAGAGGAGCGAGGGCTGTACCTCCCTGTGACCCAGCCCTCTTCTCTCTACAGGGCCCAGCTTCCCTACAAGACTCCCACGGTCGTGATGCCCACCTCGGATGAAGGCGACAGCAGCTTTGGCAAATACGGCAAAAACGCCTACGTATAGGAGTCCTGGCCTGTGGACTCCACTCCCCTTCCCACTGCCTCCAGTAGAGAGGGGTCTACAGGGACCAGGGGACCCCTCCTCCCTGTAAGAACCGGACAGGCTCCGCCCTGTGCCTGGAAGCCACACCCCATTCTGGACTAGCCTCAGGCCCCGCCCCCTAGCTGGAGCCACGCCCCAGCCACACCCCCTTGCCCTGCGCTCCTATAGGCTCTCCCAAGCCAAGAACCACTACTAAGAACTCACTCGGGCTTCAGGCCAGACCCCAAAGGTATGGAGGAGTTCCCCCTTGTGTGCATTCTATATAAATACATACATAAATAAATGTGTATTGTGACTGTTCCGAGGTTGAAGGTGTCATGAAGCAGCCAGCCAAGCAAGGGGAGGGAGGCGGCACCAGGGGTCAATATAGTCCTCAGACCCCAGACTGTCACTCTGTCCACCACTTCTAGGCCATCTTGTCCAGCAAAAAAGGTGTTGCAAGTGATTTCAAGAGTGGCACATAATTACTACTAAGAATCACCAAGAAACAGATATGGGAAGCCCCAGTTCCAGGAAGTTGGAAACAGCAGAGATGCCCCCTGCCAGCCGGAGGTAACACGTCCCTCCTTTGACTCTCCACCTGTTTTCTCACACCTGCAGGAGGGGACAGTTGGTCTAAAGCAGTTTCTTACCTGGGCCTGAGCATGGACTTTAGGAATAGGTTGCCCCTTTGGAGTTCTGTGTCAAACTAGCTGGGTATAGTACCTGTATGTTTCTCTTGTAGAAGGCTCAATAGCTTTCAGAAAAGGCTCTGAAGGTCTGTGTCTGTGCAGGGCTCAGTGTGAGTTATAGGCAGGCTTGGCAGAGGCCCAGCTCCCTGGTACCCATTAAGACAGGAAAATGAGGTCACTAGACGTCCAGAGGTAGAAGTGGGGGATAGGACCTAGCCCAGTGGTTAACCCCTGCAGCACTGACTAGTAACATTGTCACCTCAGGAAGCCCCTGGACTCCCACAGCAGCCCTTTTCCTTTCTCCGTCACCTTATCCATTTGCCTGCATGGGCTCTCTCATCCTCATACTTTTCTTTCAAGAAAACTAACCCAAACTAAGTTCCATAATTGAGTCACTAGGTGACTTTCTAGTTCCTCATCCTCCCCACCTTCATGTCTATAAAGGGCTGTTGGCACATTTACCCTTTATCACCACTTGCTGAGCTTGCCGAGTTCCTACTGGCTAGAAGCTAGGATGGGCACCAAAACATGAACGCTGCCCTCAAAAAAACTCAAACTAGAAGCAGAGAATGTCAATGGCAAGTTACCATATGATGGCCATGGAGCTGGGGCTGCTTTGCAGAAGGAGCTGGTCATGAAAACATTCAACAAATGTTAAGTGATCCAGATGTTGAGCCACATAGCAATGGCTGTCAATACTGAGCATTTACGGGATGCCAGGCACTGGGTGAGATGGTTTCATTCAGTCCTTGCAGGATCTGGGAGATGGCTCTCAGAGGCAGAGAGGCAAAGGCACTTGTCCAAGGTGCAAAACAAGCAAGTTGTGGAACCAGGATTTCTCTGAGGCTGAAGCCATAACTGCCATGCTTCCCAGAATTCTTAGCTCTTCTATCTCAACTAAATGCATTGCTCACCGTGCACAATGGTGCACACTTGTAATCCCAGTACTTGGGAGGCTGAGAAAGGAAGATTGCAGGTTCAAGATCATCTCCAGCAATCTAGTGAGACTTTCAGAAACCTAGCAAGACCATTTCAAAACAAAACAAAATAGAGCTGGAGGTGTAACTCAGAGGTAGAATGGCCCTGGGTTCCATCCCCAGTACCAAAAAATGCAGCACTCACTGAGGTCTTTGGGAGCAGGTCCCCAGTCTCAAGCCTTCCAAACTCTGGTACTACCTCTTCTTCCTATGTTCCCAGGAAGGGTAGAAACTGCCCTCCATGGCACTAGGTTTAGCTTTTAGAAGCTTTTGGCATATATAGGTTTTCCAAAGACCAAGTATCTCCCAATGTGGGGAACAAGCTTTCCCTGAGAGAAACAGTCCAGGGCTATCCTTGGGGAGTTCTGGATTTATTATTTATTTATTTATTCATTCATGGTACTAGGGATTGAACCCAGGGACATTGTACCTCTGAGCTACACTCCCAGCCCTATTTTTTATTTTTACTTTGAAACAGAGTCTCACTAGATTGATGAGAGTCTCACTACTTGCTGAGGCTGTCCTCAAACCTGTGATCCTCCTATCTCAGCCTCCCAGGTACTGGGATTACAGGTGTACACCACCATGCCCGGCTGGGAGTTCTGGTTTTAAGTGGGGTCAACACTTCTTAGATAATGTTTATGGATGACCTACGGAGCCCATCAGCATCACAGCAATGGGAGGCTGTTGGGTTGGCCTATGTCCTCTCCAGGTCATTTGGGAAGGTGTTGTGCACCACTGAGGAAGAGCTCTTACACCAAGCAGAACCTGTATGACTCTCCAACAACAAAGTATGAAACAATGCCTGTGAAGTGGAAAATGAACCAAAGAGGAGACCCTGAGGCAGGAAATCTGTGAAGCACAATGTTTCTCAGTCAAGAAACAGTCTTTTCTATGTGTTTCAGGCTTGAGTGTAATTCCTAGTGTAGAGGGAAAGACAAAAGGAAGGAGGGAAGGTTTCAGATCCCAGAATTCCCTTTCTTGGGAGAAACAATAAACCTAGGCAGGAGCTGCAGCCAGCAGACTGGATTACTGGTGTCCCAACTACTATTGATACTAACAAACCATTCCCAGCTGCCCAAGTCCACTATTTTATTACGTATACAGATTCTCTAGCTCAGGAATACGTGTGTGTAAGATAAGCAAGATGGCTTCTCTGTGAAATCACAGGTGGGGAGACTCAAGGCTGAAGGTGACTTGATGCGAGGGGTTGGAATCACCTAGGTGCATCCCCACCCCTGCAACCGAAGCCTGACTGGGAGGGCTTGAAGGCTCCACTCCCCTGGGCCCGTCAGCGAGCACTCCTGCATGTGGCCTCTCTGTAGTTTGGGCTTCCTCATAGCACAGTGACTTCAGCTTCAAGACAGCTGGATTTCCCACATGGTGGCTCAGGGATCCAAAAGCAACTGATCTAGCCACAAGACAGCTCTGGGTGTCACCCTTCCTCATTTCTGCCATCCTCTCCTATTGGCACAGTCATAAGCCTGCCCAGATTCTAGGGGAGGGGACAAACACCCCATCCTTTGATGGAAGGATAAAGAATTTAAGAGCCACAGCCAGACATAGTGGAATACACTTGTAATCCCAGTACTTGGGAGGCTGAGATAGGAGGATCACAGAATCAAGATCAGCCTCAGCAACTTAGCAAGACTCTCAGCAACCTAGTGAGACCCTCTTTCGAAAAAAAAGGGAGGGGGGTGTAGTTCAGAGGTAGAATGCCCCCTGGGTTCAATCCCCAGTATCACACACACACACAAATTTAAAGCCATTTTTATACTACCACACTTGGGTTCTCTTTAAACCCTATTGCCATCAGCATCCAATGGGGAAGCTGTTACCACCACCACCTGCCCTGTTGAAAGTTTTCAGGGAAAGGGAAAGCAAGTCCTCAGGAAAACACTGTCCCAACTTATGGGAGGAAGAGCTTAAGAAGGTGCCTAAGCATTGACTCTGCTGCACCTCATTAATGTCTTTTTAAGGTCACTCGTTTAAACACTTACAAAACCCATGCTTTGCTATGTGCTTAACAAGGCAACTCCACTTAGACAAGGTGAGGGTCTGAGAAGGTCTAGTACCACATGAGTCACAGCACGAAGGGCCACCAAGGCCAGCAGCCTCTACACCGGAGGAATCCCCACCCCGTGTTTCCCGGGGACTTCTGGCACTCGGGTGCTGATAACCTCACACGTCACCACTCCTGACAACAGGGGCTTCCTAAGGACAACTGCTCCCTCAGACTGGCAGCACCAGGGACAAAGGCTCACCTGACTGCTCCCATTTGGTTAAGTTCCAGATGACAAAGTGCTGACTCCTGCAGTATCATTCTGCATCTGTTCCCCAGCCCTCACCCAGCCCTAGAACTTAGCTGTACTTCAAAATACTATCAGGAACTAGAGAAATAGAAAGCAAAAACAAACTAAATCAATAACCAAGAAAAGACATAAGCCAGGCATGGTGGTGCATGCTTGTAATCCCAGTACTTGGGAGGCTGAGACAGGAGGATCACAGGTTCTAACACAGCCTCATCAATTTAGTGAGGCTGTCAGCAATTTAGTGAGACCCTATTTCCAAATAAAAAATAAAATAAAGCCGGGTGTGGTGGCACACGCTTGTAATCCCAGCATTTGGGAGGCTGAGACTGGAGGATCCGGGTTCTCGGCCAGCCTCAGCTACATAGTGAGGCACTCCGCAACTTAGTGAGACCCTGTTTCAAAATAAGGAATAAAAAATAGGACTGGGGGTATAACTTGGAGATAGAATGCCCGAGTTGAATCCCTGGTACTGCAAAAAATAAATAAATAAAATATAATAGGTCTAAAGGTGTAGCTTGGAGGTAGAAGGCCCCTAAGTTCCATCCCCAGTACCAAAAAAAGAGAAAAAGCATAAAGAAGCCACCAAGCAAGGCAGAGATGAGACATGGGAGTTGCGGAAGAATGGGACAGAATTTTATGGTCAGGGACACAGAAGGGCAGAGAATGGAAGGCATGAACGGCAGGTCAGAGGAAGAGAGTCAGGGCAGTGAGTAGGAACAGGTGGCCTGTGACCCTCACTGCAAACACCACACGACCAAGCAAGCAGGCTTCTTGCACCAGGCCTTTTATTACCACAGCACTCTGTAGGCTGGGCCCTCCGCTGCCAATAGTCCCTGGGAGCAGGACTGGCTTTCCCTGGTGAGTAGCACAGTTTTGCTGGGTGAGTGACTGGCTCCGCCCTCCGTCCAGGGGACACACCCCCTTTGGTGATCTGCAAAGGCCCCTCCTCTCTGGGGATGCCCAGGCTCACACGGTCCACTTCAGACACCTGCAGACAGAAAGACCCCAGAGGAGAGAGGTCTGGAGAGGCTGTGAAGAGGAGGCAGTGGGTGCAGAGGGGTGAGGTCCCAGGCTCACCTCGTCTCCTGGTGGGTGCCCAGACAGCGCACGGTGCAGTACCGAGCACCACAGCTGACACAGGTGTATGGGGAAGGGAAACCGCACACAGCACAGAAGGGGCGCTGGGGCCGGGACGGGGGGCCCGCACAGGCTGTCAGGTAGTTGGGGCCCTCAGCCACACTCAGGTTCTGCAGAGACGAAGCAGGCAGGCTCCACCACTCCTCCACTCACCCATGTAGCTAACACCGGCCAGGGACCAGGATGTCTTCTGGTTTCCCCTTCCCAGTGGCTCTCCCAGGCTGGCCCCTCTCTCACCTGCTCCTCCAGCAAGGCCTGGAAGTTTTTCCGGAAGCGAAGTTTAAAATGATCACCTCGAGTTTTCTTCTTTTTCTTTCCTAGGGGTGAGATCAATGAGTTGCTTGACCTTTGCCAAGGACACCATCTTTTTTTTTTTTTTTTTTTGCAGTACTGGGGATTGAACTCAGGGGCATTCTACCTCCGAGCTATACCCCCAGCCCTATTTTTTTTTTTTTTTTTTTTTTGCGGTACTGGGGATTGAACTCAGGGGCATTCTACCTCTGAGCTACACCCCCAGCCCTATTTTTTATTCTTTATTTTGAAACCGAGTCTCACTAAGTTGCGGAGTGCCTCACTAGGTAGCTGAGGCTGGCCGAGAACCCGGATCCTCCGGTCTCAGCCTCCCGAATGCTGGGATTACAAGCGTGCGCCACCACGCCCGGCCAAGGACACCATCTTTTTATGACTTATGGCTCTTAAGACCCGCAGGTCCAGTTTCTGCCCAGGTACTCGCCTGGGGTCTGAATCTGCCCCTCCCTACCAGCCTTTGCCCTTTAGCCCCGTTTCTCCAACCCCAGCCTACAACTATCTCCATACACATAGGCCTATGTCAGTGCATCTACTTCATCTTCTTTATTCTACATACACGAGGAAACCGAGGCACAAAAAGGGAAGCAGCTGACACAGGTGTAAGGGGAGGAAATGTGTGGTCAAGCATACCTGTAATCCCAGTATTTGGGAGGCTGAGACAGGAGGATCACAGGGTTCAAGACCAGCCTCAGCAACTTAGCAAGATTCTCAGTAAACTAGCGAGACCCTGTTTCAAAACAAAAAATTTTAGCTAGGCATGGTGGCATACGCTTGTAATCTCAGTACTTGGGAGGCTGAGACAGGAGGATCACAGGTTCAAGACCAGCCTCAGCTCCTTAGTGAAACCCTCCACAACTTAGTGAGACTCTGTTTCAAAATAAAGAATAAAAAATGGGGCTGGAGGTGTAGCTCAGAGGTAGGATGCCCCAATCCTTAGTACTACCAAAAGCAAAACACCAACACCGGGTATGGTGGTGCATGCCTGTAATCCCAATACTTGGGAGACAAAGACAGGAGGATCACAGATTCAAAGCCATCCTCAGGAACTTAGAGAGAAACTGTTTCAAAATAAAAAAAAATAGGGCTGGGGATAGCTCAGAGGTAGAATGCCCCTGAGTTCAATCCACAGAACCACAAAACAAACAAACAAACCAAAATGGGTGTGGTAGCACATGCTTGTAATCCCAGTACTTGGAAGGCTGAGACAGGAGGACTGCAAGTCCATGGCCAGCCTTAACAACTTAGTGAGGCCCTCTGCAACTTAATGAGACCCTATTTCAAAATAAGAAATAAAATAGGGCTGGGGGTGTAGCTCAGAGGTAGAATGCCTCTGGGTTCAATCTCCAGTACCACACAAAAAAGGAAAAGAAAAGAGAAAGGAAGCAGCTATTCACAGCCACCAGAGCCAGTCACTGGCAGAGCCAAGAGCTCCAGGGTCATCTGCCTCCCCACCTAACGTTCTTCCACAATCCACCTGCGCCAACCTCTCTTCCTTGGTCCTATCTGGTCCCTCCCTTCCTCCTCACCAGTGTCTGCATCATCGTCAAACTGAGGCAGCCTCTTGCCGAGCTGGGGCAGGCCTGCGTGGGGGTCATCTTGGAAGTTATCATTCTCCAAGGCCTCAAGCTGCCTGTTGATGCGACGCTGGCGGGCAGCCCGGTCCAGCACCCGCCGCTGTCCAGGGTCCTGGGAGCGAACTAGATGGGACAGAGGAACGCTGGGTAGCTTTTCAGATGGGCAGTACATGGAGGATGGTTAAGGGATAGCAGTCACAGTCCTCTGGTCTCATCCCAGCCACTACACCCAAGCCCCCAGATCTCCTCCCACTGGGTCAGCCCTCTGACACACCTCCCCTCCCAGCTAGCCAGGTCAACTTCAGTCCCGCATACCAGTTTTCTAACCCTCCAAAGACCTCCCAACTGCTGAAGTCACACAACTGAGTCCAGTATGGAGGAACTACGCACCCCGGGCTCCCAGGCTCCACTGGGACCATCACTCACTCAGTCTTCATGCTCAGCAGTCTCACTTGCCACCTCCAAGGAGATGTGGAAAGCCCACATGCAGATACACACCCCTTTCGGCTCACTCTAACAAAACTGCTTGGCATCCATCTTCTCCATGCCCAATAGGTTAACATCTCCCCAAGCCCGCCACTGAAGCTGGCCCTTTGCCTCCCTCAGCATCTTAAGCGATTCCTCCTCAACTGAACTCTCCCTTCAGAAGAAAAACCTGCTAACCTCTCATTAGTCTGCCAATGTCCAAGCCACTCTCTCTTTATTTTAAATTCCGTACTGGGGATTGAACCCAGGGGAATTCTACTGCTGAGGTACACTCTCAGACCTACTTTACTTTTTTATTTTGAAACAGGGTCTTGTCAAGTTGCTGGGAGTCTACATTACTGAGGCTGTCCTCCAACCAGCCATCCTTCTGTCTCAGCCTCCCAAGTACTGGGATTACAGGTGTGCACCACCATACCCAGCTTCAGCCACTCTCTTTTAAGAGAGGTCTATGCAATGTTTGACTTCCTTTCGCCTCCTGTCCACTCCTCAACCCCTAGCAATCTGACTCCCACCTGACCACTCAATGAAAACTGCTCACATCAGAATACCATGACAAGCCAGGCGTGGTGGCGCACGCTTGTAATCCCAGCATTCGGGAGGCTGAGACTGGAGGATCCGGGTTCGCGGCCAGCCTCAGCTACCTAGTGAGGCACTCCGCAACTTTGTGAGACTCGGTTTCAAAATAAAGAATAAAAAATAGGGCTGGGGGTATAGCTCGGAGGTAGAATGCCCCTGAGTTCAATCCCCAGTACTGCAAAAAAAAAAAAAAAAAAAAAGAACACCGATGACTTCTAGGGCCAAATTCAGTGTGCATTTCTAGACTATTTCTTTGGCTTGAGCTTTCTACACCTTGTGATTGTGCTGCGCACATTCCTTGGGGTAAAAGGGTCCCTCTGTTGGCTTCCTTGGCATGACTCCAGCTTTCCTTATTCCCCTCTGGCTACACTTCTCAGTCTCCCATGTTGGCCGCCCTCCTTGTCTCTGAGCCATCTCTGCCTGTCCCTCTTCTCTCTCCATCTATAAGCTCTTCCTGGCATCCCTAATCCAAACAAAAGGCTCTATCACCCTCAAGCAAATGACTCTGAGCCTGATTATATCAGCTCAGAATCCTCTCCTGAGTCCCAGAACTGGCTGCAGGACATCTCCACTGACCCCACTGATGCTGCAACTCAATATCAAAAATCTTCCCGTCCAGCCAGGTGTGGTGGCGCACGCTTGTCATCTCAGTACTTGGGAGGCTGAGACCAGAGGATCCGGGTTCATGGCCAGCCTCAGCTACTTAGTGAGGCCCTGTTTCAAAATAAAGAATAAAAAAGAGGACTGGGGATGTAGCATGGAGGTAGAATTCCCCTGGGTTCAATCCCCAGTACCACAAAAAAAAAAAATCTTCCCGTCCAGGTCTGCTTCTCCCCTGCAGACTTTAAGTAAATGGAATCATCCACACGGACATCCAAACGAGGAGAAACCTACCCGCTATGCTCAACCTCTTTCTGTTACGGTATCAGCTATTTGCCAGGTTCTGCTAATCCACCACAAAATCTTTTTTAGACAAATACTTATTGTTTGTCAACCATGATAACAACGGCAACAGCACCACCAACACTTGCTGGACACTTACTATGATCAAGGCACTGTACTGTACGGTTGGCCCTCCCCATCTGCAGGCTCTGCAACCATGGATTCCTCCAACACAGAGTGAAATATATATATATATATATATATATATATTTTTTTTTTTTTTTTTTTTTTTTGCGGTACTGGGGATTGAACTCAGGGGCATTCTACCTCCGAGCTATACCCCTAGCCCTATTTTTTATTCTTTATTTTGAAACTGAGTCTCACTAAGTTTTGGAGTGCCTCACTAGGTAGCTGAGGCTGGCCGCGAACCCGGATCCTCCGGTCTCAGCCTCCCGAATGCTGGGATTACAAGCGTGCGCCACCACGCCCGGCTCAGAGTGAAATATTTTTAAAAATTGCACCTGCACTGAACATGACTGTTTTCTTGTCATTATCCCATAAACAATATGGTATTAACTATTTCCACATCATCTAAATTGTATTAGGTATTATAAGTAATCTGTAGATGAACTAATCCCCTATGGATACTGAGGGGTGACTATACTAAGCTCTTTGCATAAATTGAGTTACTTAATCCTTACAACAACCTTTTGAGATAAGTATCATACTCATCCTCAATTTATTGAGACTCAGAGGTGAAGAAATTGTACCAAGTTGGCACAACTAGTAAGTGGCCAGGTCAGAATTCAACCCCAGACCTGCCCAGCATCAAAACACATGGTCTTCCCAGGCATGGTGCACATGCCTATAATCCTAGTACTTGGGAGGCTGGGCCAGGAGGATCACAGGCTAGAGGCCAGCCTCAGCCACTTTGCAAGACCCTGTCTCAAAATAATAAAAAGGGCTGGGAGGTAATTTGGAGGTGAATGCCCCTGGGCTCAATCAGTCCCAAAAAGACAAATAACAAAGGAACACATGGTCCTAATCACCACACTATACTGCCTCCCTTCCAAGTGCCAGGCTGTGTCCTAGGTTCTGGGAATGCAAGACCATACAATCTTGTCAGGAGTATCACTTAATCAGGAATGATTAAATGAACAAGCACAGTATATGTTAGGACAAGGAAGTACAAAGTGCTACAGAGCACAAGACATAAACACCTAACCAGGAGGCCTTGGGGTGGCTAGGAAAGATTTCCTAGAAGAAGGTAGGTCTAGGTAGAGGTCCAAGTAATGAGTAGCCTGGTTGGGGGAGAGAGGAAGGCATTTCAGGCCTTGGTGCCAATATGAGATAAGGCCTGGATGGGAGACAGTGGTGCTTTAACAAACTGAGAGATGTTCAGTATGACTGGTGTATAAAGTATGGATTGGAGCGGGGGGGTAGTGTTGAGAAGAAGGCAGGTCAGATACATAAGAGACCTCCTGTAAGTATTTAAAAGATTTGGATTTGGGAATTTTATGGAAAGAGCAATGAGGAGCCAGTGAGGGGTTTTAAGGAAGGAGTGACATCATGGTATTTATTGCAAGTCAATTTAGCAGTATTCTGACCCTTATCTCTTTTTCTTTGAGGAATATCGGCTCAATATCTTCTTAACTGACCTTCAAGCCTCCTTCAAGCCTCTAGGCCTGCTTTATACAATTAAAAAAAATAAATAAATAAATAACCTCAAGCTGGGTGTGAGGTTTTAAAGCCTCAAGCTTTAAAGCCGGGCGTGGTGGCGCAGGCTTGTAATCCCAGCATTCGGGAGG
>PVLC010004094.1:68238-89013 GCA_004027655.1 Graphiurus murinus
AAAAAAAAAAAAAAAAAAAAAAAAAAAAAAAAAAAAAAAACCTCAAGCTTTAAATATAATTTAGAAGCCGGGCGTGGCGGCGCACGCTTGTAATCCCAGCATTCGGGAGGCTGAGACCGGAGGATCCGGGTTCAAGGCCAGCCTCAGCTACCTAGTGAGGCACTCTGCAACTTAGTGAGACCCGGTTTCAAAATAAAGAATAAAAAATAGGGCTGGGGGTATAGCTCAGAGGTAGAACGTCCCTGAGTTCAATTCCCAGTACAAAAAATAAATAAATAAATAATAAATAAATAAATAAATATAATTTAGACAAAGTAAGAGTCAATACCATTCAAAATTCAGTTCCCCAGTTGCAGTAGCCACATTCCAAATGCTCAACAGTCACACGTGGTAAATGCCCCACAATGAACAATATCAGAGTAAGAACATGACCACCATTCCAGAAAATTCCACCGGACACCACTGTTCTAGTACCTGTGATCTATCTTCCCCATTGAACCTAGAATTCCCTTTCTACAAGATATATCTACAGCTGAGCATGGTGGCACATGCCTGTAATCCCAGTACTGAGAAGGTTGAGACAGGAGGATTGCAGGTTCAAGGCCAGCCTCAGCAATTTAGTAAGGTTCTTAGCAACTTAGCAAGACCTTGTTTTAAAATAAAATAGGGCTAAGCCGGGCGTGGTGGCGCACGCTTGTAATCCCAGCATTCGGGAGGCTGAGACCGGAGGATCCGGGTTCGCGGCCAGCCTCAGCTATCTAGTGAGGCACTCCGCAACTTAGTGAGACTCGGTTTCAAAATAAAGAATAAAAAATAGGGCTGGGGTGTAGCTCGGAGGTAGAATGCCCCTGAGTTCAATCCCCACTACCGCAATAAAATAAAATAAAATAAAATAAAATAAAATAGGGCTGAAAGAGCTGGGTGTGGTAGTGCACACCTGTAATACCAATACTTGGGAGGCTGAAACAGGAGGAAGGCAGATTGGAGGACAGCCGCAGCAGCTTAATGAGAGCCTCATAAACTTCGCAAGACCTAGTTTCAAAATAAAAAATTTAAAGGGCTGGGGTATATCTCGGAGGTAGAATTCCTCTGGGTTCAATCCCCAGTACCACACACACACACAAAAGAAGTTACCTCTGCTTGATTATTCCCCTGCCTTAAAAACTTTTATTGGCTATTCACTGTTTCTCCATGGAGTTCAAACTCCTTGGTGGTGTATATAACGCCTTTTGAAAAGTAATCTTGTCCCAGCCCTCAGGCTCCTGGTATTATTTGTCTGCAAGCTCCACCTATGAACTTGGCTTCCCAAACGACTTGCTTTTTCTTGCTTTCCTGCCTTTGCTCGTGGAGTTCCTCTACTATGTGAACCCAAAACTCTTTCAAGACTCAATCAAAGCGTTTCTGTTTCTTTCCACGCTTTCTCCTTCCCAGAAGCTGGGTTGGATGCCATTGCTCGCTGCGCCTCTCTCTGCCACGGCACATATCACTCTGAAATGCAACCGTAAGTCTGGGTGTCTGTCTCCCTTGCAGAACGCCTGCCCGTGAATAACTGGGCTCTTTCTCCTTTCTACCCCCTGCGTCTGGCTGGCAGCAGGCATCAATATAATAACGTGAATGAATGGTTTAGGGGCTTCCCCCAACGCTAAGACCCATAGGCTGATGAAGAAATTTGAGGTCAATAACTGGGTAAGGAAATCCTGGACTGGGTCTGGAATTGAAAGGCGCAAGAGGACAAACCGCCCCGGGAGAACCTACCCGAAGTTTTCTTCTCCACCATTTGCGCAACACAGCTGCCGGAAGAGCCTACTGCGCACGCGTACTAACCCAACTACTGTGATTAGGGGCACCATCACTTCCGGCGGTGTGTACTTGTGCGCTTGCGCAGAATCATCCCCACCTCTTGGATTCATTACTTGGTGTTCCCTTGGAGACGAGAAAGCTTTCCGCCATGTTTGATGGGGGCAAAACGACTTCCGGTCTCAGTGGAGTTGTGCAAATTTTGTGAGACCCTCGAAATGGGGCATTTTAAAGAAGTGGTGGCGATGGTCTTTCGAGAAACGTCATTTTCCTTGGGCCCCTCTGAAAGTGCCATCAGCACAGGAGCAGCCCTTGGAGCTTTTCCCCAGGGTAGTAGAAAGGGTGAGCAGGCTACGTAAGAAAGTGGGCAGGTTTGAGGGGGCCGTCCAGGAGGTCTCTGGAAGCCCTCAGCCGAAAGCTCAGCCTCCAGCTTCCCCAGGCCGCAGACTGGCTGCGGGCTCCTCCGTCTCCTCCCTCCTTGCCGCCCCACCGCCTCTCCCCGGCTTCCGCCCCGCTGCTCGGGACAGGGCTGTGGCCAGAACCCGCCTCCGCGTCCCGCCGGACTCTCCGCGAAGGGTCACTTTCCTTCTCCGGGTTTGGGTTTTCTCATGTGTCCAACAGGCAGGCTCTGACCACAGCCCCGGCTCCTCCTCGGCCGCCCCCGGCGCTCGCTCCTCTGAGCCCGCGCCCCCAGACAATCCTCGCCTTGTCTGCGCGCTTGCATCTCGAGTTTTCTGTCGCCTCAGGTTACGCTTTTTTTTCCAGGGCGGAGCCCCAGCCCAGCTCCTCCCCGCAGTGGGCGACTCAGCAGCCGGGATTCCTCCTTCCCAGAATCTTCTCCCAAGTTGGAATCCAGGCGCTCAGCCCAGCGGCGGCGGGCCTTTGTACCGCGCGGGCCTGCTCCCAGCCATGGCCTCGACCTGTCCCGGACCCCGGCTCCTGCTGCTGCTTTTGCTACTGCTGCCGCCGCCTCCTGTGGCCTCGGCTTCGGACCGGCCCCGAGGCAGCAAGCCGGTCAACCCAGGTGAGGACCCGGGGAGGGTCGGCAGGGCCGAGTGGACGCTAGGCTGACGTGTTTGCTCGCCTGGCTGGGGAAGGGTCGGGGACTTCTGAGGGTGTACGGCCTCTCCCCAGCCCAGCGCGCTCCTTGGGGCCCAATTATGTGACCACTCCCACTCCCTACCTTGAACTGGGGTTTCTAGCCTTCCCAGGCGAACTGGCCCCAAATTCCTGGACGTCACTAGCACCTGGCTGTCACTGAGCAGTTTCTGGGCAGGAAGAGTTTAAAGGGGATTTGGAAAGAACAGTAATGGAGTTAGGGGGGGTGGGGAGCCTGCAGACATCCAAGCACGTGGGGCGCAGAGTCCCTGTAAGTCTCAAGTTCTAATTCCTGTCTCGTGACAGAGAAGTTGCTGGTGATCACCGTGGCCACTGCCAAAACTGAGGGATACCAGCGTTTCTTGCAGTCTGCAGAGTTCTTCAACTATACTGTGCGGGTAAGAAGGGGCCCCTGGGAGAGGGTTCCAGCAGGAGAAGTGGGCTGAAATCTGGGTGCCTGGGTCCCCAGGGAGAGCCTGGTCAGCCCTCACCCCTTGGGGACTAAATCCCTCCTTGGTATGGTGGGTCTCCCCCACAGACCCTGGGCCTGGGAGAGGAATGGCGAGGGGGTGATGTGGCTCGAACAGTTGGTGGAGGACAGAAGGTCAGGTGGCTAAAGAAGGAAATGGAGAAATATGCAGACCGGGAGGACATGGTCATCATGTTTGTAGACAGGTAAAGGGGCTGGGGATGGGGAGAAAGGAGAGGGAGAATGTGGGAAAGGATAAGGATGCTGAGGTTCCTTGTGGCCCCCTGCTCACCCTCCTCTTCCTTGCCCAGCTACGATGTGATTCTGGCTGGCAGCCCCTCAGAGCTGCTGAAGAAGTTTGTCCAGAGTGGCAGCCGCCTGCTCTTCTCTGCAGAGGGCTTCTGCTGGCCTGAGTGGGGACTGGCAGAGCAGTACCCTGAGGTGGGCACAGGGAAGCGCTTCCTCAACTCTGGTGGTGAGTGGCAGAGTGCCCAGGCAGAGGGGCCAAGAGTGATGGAGCAGACAGTGCCTGAGGACTGGAGGAGAAGTGGGGTCAAGTCCATGGGACCCTGGAAATCTTAGGGGTAAACCTCCCCTGCCCCCCAGGATTCATCGGCTTTGCTCCCACCATCCACCAAATTGTCCGCCAGTGGAAGTACAAGGATAACGACGACGACCAACTCTTCTACACGAGACTCTACCTGGATCCAGGACTGAGGGTAGGGAGGGGCAGAGGATGGGGCAACCCTGCAGCCCTAGGTGGGGTGGGAGGCCTCAGGCTGAATGGGGGTAGAAGGGGTTTGGGGAAGATAGAGAAGAGAGTCAGAAATGGTGCCATCCAGCCGGGCGTGGTGGCGCACGCTTGTAATCCCAGCATTCGGGAGGCTGAGACCTGAGGGTCCAGGTTCGCGTCCAGCCTCAGCTACCTAGTGAGGCACTCCGCAACTCAGTGAGACTCTGTTTCAAAATAAAGAATAAAAAGGGGCTGGGGGTGTAGCTCAGAGGTAGAATGCCCCTGAGTTCAATCCCCAGTACCGCAAAAAAAAAAAAAAAAAAAAAAAAAAAGAAATGGTGCCATCCTTCTTCAGTTCACCTCCCATCTCATCCCATCCAGGAGAAACTCAGCCTTAATCTGGATCATAAATCCCGGATCTTCCAGAACCTCAATGGGGCTTTAGGTAAGAAAAAAGACAATCAGAGGTGGGCGATGAGGGACCCTTGCTGTAGGGTTCCTGGGGCTTCTGGTGGAACTGGGCTGGTCTACAGCTCACCTGTTGTTAACCTGAGTAAATTTTGCTGTGCTTGCAATAGTTGTGAAGGTGGAGGTTGGGATCCCTAACATCTGTTGAGCATGTGCCAAGGTGCCGGTCCAGGGCTTTACCTCTATAGCTTCATTTAACACAACAATCGTGACTCTCCCACCTGGACAGATCCTTGGACAGATGAGGAAGCTGGCTCCCTGAGGGCCAGTGACTCAGCCCAGGTCACACAGGTAGCAGGTGGTGGAGCTCTCCAGGGTGGGAGAAGTCTGGTCAGAATCCTGAGAAGAGCAAAGGTTCCTGCCCCAACAGAGCCACGGTCTAAGGGCCTTATGGCCCAGGCACCTTTTTTATCCTTTAGAGAAGTGGGGATCCCACACTTAGAAGAACCTGTTGCTTGGCAGCTCCGGGAGAAAGGGAGTCTAAAACCTGGCCTTTCTTCCTCAGATGAGGTGGTTTTAAAGTTTGATCGGAATCGTGTGCGTATCCGGAACGTGGCCTACGACACGCTCCCTGTTGTGGTCCATGGAAATGGTCCCACTAAGGTGCCCCAGCAGCCTCTGCCCCCACCCACCCCCAGCCCTGGTTTTCCCAACCCTCCTAAGCTCCTGAGCAACACAGGTGCTGGAAGAGCCTCCTCCCTGCCCTTCCGCCTGTGGACCTGACCCCCTTGTGTCTGCCCCACTCCTCTGCCTCAGCCTCTTGCCATCTCTCCCTGACAGCTCCACCTGAACTACCTGGGAAACTACGTCCCCAATGGCTGGACCCCCCAGGGAGGCTGTGGGTTCTGTGACCGGGACCGGAGGACACTCCCGGGGGGGCAGGTGAGGAGGAGTACCAGGGTGGCCATGAGAACACACAGGGGCATGGGACATCGTGCTGGGCAGCCACAGGGCAGAGCTCCTGGGTACCCAGACCCTGTAGGACAGCGGATTGGTGGGGGTGTTGGGAGTCAAGGGAGGCCCGGGCTCTCCCCTGACTCATGTTGCATCCTCCAGCCTCCCCCCCGGGTGCTTCTGGCCGTGTTTGTGGAACAGCCCACCCCATTCCTGCCCCGCTTCCTGCAGCGGCTGCTGCTCCTGGACTACCCCTCCGACCGGGTCACTCTTTTCCTGCACAACAGTGTGAGCCACCCCACAGCCTCTCCCCACGGACCCCCTCCCCTGCCCTGTACCCCACTCTGTGCCCCACCGGAGTGTTTCCTTTCCCACCTCCCTCCACCCCTGGGCACCATCTCAGCCTGTCCCCCTGCCCCCGCTTCCAGGAGGTGTTCCATGAGCCTCACATCGCAGACGCCTGGCCGCAGCTGCAGGACCACTTCTCAGCTGCGAAACTGGTGGGGCCAGAGGAGGCCCTGAGCCCAGGCGAGGCCAGGGACATGGCCATGTGAGCGTGGGCTGGAGGGGTGTGAGCTGCCACCCGCCCGGGGCCTCCACACCCCCGTCCTTGCAGCCACCCCTCCCCTCCCTTAACCACCTGCCAGACACTGGAAAGCCTGGGGGAGGGAGGGCTAACCCCCCTCTTTCCCCGGGCGGAGGCATGGGGAGCTCTGCCCATCCACAGCCCCATCTCTTACCTGTTCTCTGTTTTGGCTCACCTGTCCATCTGTGGGTCTGTCACCTCCAGGGACAATTGCAGGCAGGACCCTGAGTGCGAATTCTACTTCAGCCTGGACGCCGATGCTGTCCTCACCAACCCCCAGACCCTGCGCATCCTCATCGAACAGAACAGGTGGCTGGCCCGGCTGAGCCGCCGCACCCAGGGATGCCAGGAGCCCCACCCTTCCCTGGGCATGGGCTCCCTGAGGCCTCAGCACTCTGCCCAGCCCTCACCTCCACCTCCTCCGCAGGAAGGTGATAGCACCCATGCTGTCCCGCCACGGCAAGCTGTGGTCCAACTTCTGGGGTGCCCTGAGCCCCGACGAGTACTACGCCCGCTCCGAGGACTACGTGGAGCTGGTGCAGCGGAAGCGATTGTGAGTCTTGCCCAGGCCGCAGCCCCCTCCTCCTGCCATGCAGAGGCCGGACCCTCTCCTATGCCCCCACTCTCAGGGTCCTGTGTGGTCACCAGTCAGACGTGTCGTAGCTATGGGGTGTGGATCAGGTCACCAGCAGGGCCTGGCAGGGAACCTGAGGGCCCTTCAGGCTTGGGGACTGGGGTGCCCTAAAAGAAGGAGCTCCTGAAATGATCGAGGCAGAACATGGAGGGCCGCCCACCTAGCTGACCCTGGCATCGGTGCCTGCAGGGGCGTGTGGAATGTGCCCTACATATCCCAGGCCTACGTGATCCGAGGGGAGACCCTGAGGGCAGAACTGCCCCAGAGGGAGGTGTTCTCGAGCAGCGACACTGATCCAGACATGGCCTTCTGTAAGAGCCTGCGGGACAAGGTGAGCAGGCAGCCAGTCAGGAGGTGAGGGGCAGCCACCTAGTGTCACATCTGCCCCCTAACACGTGCCCCCCACCCCATCCCCACACACCAGGGCATCTTCCTCCACCTCAGCAATCAGCACGAATTTGGCCGGCTCCTGGCCACTTCCCGATATGACACAGACCACCTGCACCCTGACCTCTGGCAGATCTTTGACAACCCTGTGGTGAGTGAGGGGCCCCTCGCCCAGAGAATGCCCATTCCCTGCCCTTTAATAAGGAGCATGTCGATGCCTGAGAGTTCCCCCAGGCAGGGTTCCACACCATCTGGGGAGGGGCAGCCCAGGAGTGGGAGTGAAAAAGACCTCTCTCAGGTGCCCCCAACCCTCCCCACAGGACTGGAAGGAGCAGTACATTCACGAGAACTACAGCCGTGCCCTGGACGGGGAGGGGCTGGTGGAACAGGTGAGCTGCTGGGACTGACCCACGTGGAGGCCAAGCTCTGGGGCCTTCCACCGGAATTGGCGGTTTTCTTTCTTTTTGTAATTTATTTTTTAATTAATTAATTGATTAATTTTTTGGGTGCTGGGGGTTGAACCCAGGGGCGTTCTATCTCTGAGCCACACCCCCAGCCTTATTTTATTTCTTATTTGGAAACAGGGTCTCACAAAATTGCTGAGGCTGGTCTCGAACCTACCATCCTCCTGTCTCAGCCTCCCAAGTACTGGGATTACAAGCATGTACCACCACACCTGGCTTGGACTGATGGTTTTCAAACTGAATTCTCAGTAGTTTTTTGTTCAGGCAAGAGGGAGGCAAGCTGGGCATGGTGATGCACACTTGTAATCCCAGTACTTGGGAGGCTGAAACAGGAGGATCACAGGTTGGAGGCCAGTCTCAGCTACTTAGTGAGGCCCTTTGCAACTTAGTGAGACCTTGTTTCAAAATAAAGAATATAAGCTGGGCGTGGTGGTGCACGCTTGTAATCCCAGCATTTGGGAGGCTGAGACCAGAGGATCCGGGTTCGCAGCCAGCCTCAGCTACCTAGTAAGGCACTCCACAACTTAGTGAGACTCGGTTTCAAAATAAAGAATACAAAATAGGGCTGGGGGTGTAGCTCGGAGGTAGAATGCCCCTGAGTTCAATCCCCAGTACCGTAAAAATAAATAAATATAAAATAGGGCTGGGGATGTACCCCAGAGGTAGAATGCCCCTGGATTCAGTCCCCAGTACTGCAAAAAAAAAAAAAAAAAAGGCAAAGGCTGAGCAGACAAGACAAGGTGCCAGTCCCCAACTCAGGCCTTTATCAGAGTGACTTGTGTTCTGTCTATTGAGTATATAGATAGTTGTCAAACAATAGTGCTACCTACCAATAAACACCTTGTAAGGCCCAAATTGTAGCTGGGAGTGGTGGTGCATGCTTGTAATCCCAGTCCTTGGGAGGCTGAGACAGGAGGATTGTAGGTTCAAGGACAGCCTCAAAAGTAGTGAGACTCGAGCCGGGCGTGGTGGTGCACGCTTGTAATCCCAGCATTTGGGAGGCTGAGACCAGAGGATCCCGGTTCTCGGCCAGCCTCAGCTACCTAGTAAGGCACTCTGCAACTTAGTAAGACCCTGTTTCAAAATAAAGAAAAACGGGGGGGTGCTGGGGGTATAGCTCAGAGGTAGAATGAGTTCAATCCCCAGTAGTGCAAAAAAAAAAAAAAAAAGTAGTGAGACTCTCATCAACCTAGCAAGACCCTGTTTCAAAATGAAAAAATAAAAATCAGGCTGGGGGTGTATCTCAGAGGTAGAATGCCCCTAGGTTCCATCCCCAGTACCAAAAAAAAAAAAAAAAAAAAAGCCCCAATTTATGAGTTGAGGCCCATCTGTATTGATGTTAAGTGTGAATTTATATCTTTAAAGAGGAATGTACTAGCAGGGCATGCCTGTAATCTCAGTACTTGTAAGGCTGAGACAGGGTGATTGCAGGTTCAAAGCAAGCCTCAGCAACTTAGTAAGACCTTGTTTCGAAATAAAAAAAATAAAAAGGACTTGGGGAATAGAGATGCACTGTTGGAAAAGAACTTGAAAACGACTATCCCAGATGCTGGGTCTCAGGCCTCTTGTGCCGTCTATGCTGGGCCAGACGGCTCTGACCCTTGTCCCGCCCTCCCCTGTGCCTGCCTCTGATCCTGCAGCCTGGGCCTGGGCCTGGGCCAGCTCTGGTCACTCTTGCCCCAGCTCCTCTCATCTCTGGCTCCCCTCCCTCTCCCCCTGCTTTTTCTTACCTCCTTTTGCTGCTTGCCACCTCCCCCTCTTCTGTGAGCCTCACCCAGCCCTAATCCTGTTCCCCAGCCATGCCCAGACGTGTACTGGTTCCCGCTGCTGTCAGAGCAAATGTGCGACGAGCTAGTGGAGGAAATGGAGAGCTACGGCCAGTGGTCAGGAGGCCGGCATGAGGTGAGTGTGTGCCAGGAGGGAGATGCTAGGTCTGATGGAGGCACAGTGGAATCAGGCAAGTGGAGACTGAGAGAGAGACCTAGCTGGGAGAGAACCCCCAGAGGTCCAACTGCACGCACGCATTCATTCATTCATTCATTCATTCATTCATTCAAGGAATACTCACCTTGCTACTGGCTTAGGTAGTGCAGGTTACAGTGGAGAATCCCACAAGCGGGAGCCCTTGGCCCAGATGTGGGAGGACCAGGGGGCGTCACAGGAGGGGGTGACACCTTTCTGAGACTTAAAGGCCCAGCAGCAGTGAGCCATGCTGAGCAGTAGAAGAGAGGACTGTTCCAGATGGAGGAACACAGGTGTTAAGGCCTGGGGGTAAGGAGAGAAAGGAGGCCGGCGCTCCCGTGGGGAGGCTGTGCCCAAAGGAAGTAGATGACTCAGTGCCGCTTGCCTGCAGGACTCGAGGCTGGCGGGAGGGTATGAGAACGTGCCCACCGTGGACATCCACATGAAGCAGGTGGGCTACGAGGACCAGTGGCTACAACTGCTGAGGACATATGTGGGGCCCATGACAGAGCACCTGTTTCCTGGCTACCACACCAAGGTAGGCCACCGCACCTGCCCCCACCCTCCTGTACTCTCCACACCCCAGCCCAGTCTGGAAGTCTGCAGAGAACCTGATGGGCCCCTGCAGCACTTGGTGCTCCACAGAATGGGGCCCAGGAATGAGCTGCTGCAGGAGGGCAGCCCAGGGAGGGAGCTGCCAGGCCGAGTTCTACGGCTAGCTCTAATGCCAGTTAGCAGTGACCCCCTCCCATAGCTCCTCTGGGATGGGGGACATGGCACCTCCTTAGAAGACCCCTTGGACCCACCTGCCCCTCCTGCAGCGTCTTCCTTGTGTCCCCACAGACCCGGGCGGTGATGAATTTTGTGGTCCGCTACCGGCCAGATGAACAGCCCTCTCTACGACCACATCATGACTCATCCACCTTCACCCTCAACGTCGCTCTCAACCACAAGGGGCTGGACTATGAGGTGAGCCCTTGCCCCCTCCTGCTTCAGGGCACAGCAGGGACACACACACACACACACACACACACACACACACACTCCTTGGAGTCTTCCTCACCCCTGGCTAGGCTTTTTGACACTTCCCAGTTATTTTGTGGGTTTCAGCTCCTGGACCCCTTCTTGGGTGGTTGCCTCCCCCTTCCTCCTGTTCCCCTTGCCTAGAAGCCCCTCTCTTGTGTCTGTCTGCCCCCCCCCCAATCCCAGTATCTACTCACCCTCCTTTTCTGTTTCCTTCTCCCCAGGGAGGTGGCTGCCGTTTCCTGCGCTATGACTGTGTGATCTCGTCCCCCAGAAAGGGATGGGGGCTTCTGCACCCCGGCCGCCTCACCCATTACCATGAGGGGCTGCCCACAACTCGGGGTACTCGCTACATCATGGTGTCCTTCGTCGACCCCTGACAATCAACCACTCTGCCAGACCTTTTCTGCCATTGTGCCTTGGAGAAGGGGTTTCCCCCCTCTCTCTTCCTGAGTGTATGTCCCATGTGCCTGGGACTGAATGTCACCTCATCCTCAACCCACAGCCCTCTCAGGAAGCTCCTGGAGTCCCCTGCCCCTCCCCGAGGCCCCTAAGGGTTCATGAGGAAAGGGCTTTTGGGGGTTCCCTGCGTGATAAGTTATTAAGGTTTCTCAGCCTCCCTCCCAGTAAAGGAGGATTTGTAAATCTGAGTCCATGTGTCATCTTTCATCTCTTTGTTGACCGTGTCCCCCTTCCTGCCACCCAGAGTAGAGAAGGTCCTGATTTACTTCAGAAGTGGAAAAGGGAGAAGCAGAATATTAGACCTGGGGGGAGGGGTCGGACCTGGCAGCTTCCCTGGTCTCCTTTCCTCCTTTCCTTTGCTACCTGAGCCAGAACATGCATGAGAAGGACTGAGCAAAGGAAGGAGTGGGGGGGGGGGGGCTAGGTGCAGATGAAAGCTCAGCACGGGAGGGGTGACAGCCCTGAACAAGGCTCTAGGGACAGTGCTGGGGAATGAAGTCCCCCTGGAGACCTGTACTCTAATGAGAGGACAGGATGGAGCCTGCCTGTGCTCTGGAAAAGGAAATCTCTAGAGGGTCAACCCCAAGAAGCCTCCTGGAAGAGGGGACTGTGGAGCAGCCTCCAGAAGGAAAAGATCTAAAGACAGGCCTTGCTTCCAGCCTCCAGAGGACTATGGAGCCCTTGCCCAAGACCCCTTGAGGCACACTGGGGACAGAAGTTCACTCTGTTTTAGTTTGGTCCTCCCCAGCTGTACATTGAACTCTCTGTTTCTCTCTCAACTGCTTCCTTTTGGAAGCCTTTTAAAACTGGAATGTGCCAGGCTGGTACTTGGGAGGCTGAGATTCGAGAATCAAAGGTTCAAGGACAGCCGGGCATGGTGGTGCATGCAACTTAGTGAGACCTGGTTTCAAAATAAAGAATTAAAAATAGGGCTGGGGGTATAGCTGGAAGGTAGAACAACCCTGAGTTCAATCCCCAGTACCGGAAAAAAAAAAAAAGGTTCAAGGACAGCCTCAGCAATACAGATGACTCTCAAGCAACCAAGCAAGATCCTGTTTAAAAATTTAAAAAGGGAGCCGGGCGTGGTGGTACACGCTTGTAATCCCAGCATTCGGGAGGCTGAGACCGGAGGATTCAGGTTCTCGGCCAGCCTCAGCTACCTAGTGAGGCACTCCGCAACTTAGTGAGACCCTGTTTCAAAATAAAGAATAAAAATAGAGCTGGGGGTATAGCTTGGAGGTAGAATGCCCCTGAGTTCAATTCCCAGTACCGCACAAAAAAAAAAAAAAAATTTAAAAAGGGGCTGGGAGTGTAGCTCAGAGATAGAATGCCCCAAGGTTCAATCACTATCATCACAAAACAAACATGTCCAGCAATCCTGACATTCCTTTCTCTAGGCATCTACCCCCACCCACAGCTAGAATCCCCTTCTCCTTCCCCCTGCTCAGCATCTGATAAGGCCTGCCTTCCTGGTTGGTAGAACTAAGCACCTTCCCACAAGGGTTGTGCACCTTTCTGGCCAGACTTAAATGGCTTTCACCCAGGCAGCCCCTACCCTTATCCTGTGCCCTGTGGGTGAAAGCAGACTGAGCATGGACAAGAGAAAACACCTTTTGGATAGGCACAAAAAGGGCATGCCCAGCCTTTGTAGTAGGGCCTGGGCATTGGACACTGGCTTTGCCTATCTCTTCCATTCATTCATTGATCATCTCCTGTATGTTGGTACCTCATGAATCACAAGGACCGCAACAATTAGCATCATAACTGTCATTGCCTACAGCCTAGGGGAGATGACCTTAGAGAATCACCAGTGAAGGGGAAGTATTTTATGATACCAGGACTGTAACAGAGGCACCTTGGGGGGGGGGGAACAGGAGGATCAGGTTCCCCTAAAGAAGTGACATTCCCTCACTCTGCTCCCACAGGCCTCTAGTCAATGTTGGGGAGGCCAAGGGGTCCACCAATCTTCAGGCTTTCTCACAAAGCCTTCTTCTCCAGAATGTCTCCCCTCAACAGAGGCCTGAGCTGGTCTTTAGGGAATAAACCCTCTTAAAGTCTTGGACACCAGGGACCAGGCCGGGTGACTAGAGGGTTTTCAAGTTGTTACAGCTGGTGTAGAAAGCCCTGCCTTCCAAGGGGACCTCCACCAGCTGAGCTCCTATGAGAGGCCTGAGGCTCTGATTGCTACAAAGTTCAAACACCTCCCCCGCTCCCAGGCTCTTGGTCACACCCCCTGTCATTTAGTTGGGTCCTATTGGCCACAATTGGAGTGATTATCTGCCTTGCCCATGCTCCTGAAGCTCTGTTTGGATTGAGGTGGAGCTCTGGGAGGAACAAGGGCCAGGGCTCAAGGCCAGTGGATTTGGCCAAAAGGAGTGTTAAAGCTGTGGATTACCCCTGTGCAGCTCCTCTTCGCAGATGGAGGCCTCCTCTTATCTTTGCAGGAGACTGCAAGTATTTGCTGTCCTGCAATGGATCTTCTCCTTCTTGGGACTTGGTGAGTCCCCAAAGCCCAAGGATCTAGGCAAACCTGGTGCCTGGTGCTCTGCTTCCCCGTTACACAGAGGATCTCTGGGGTTCCTCAAAGGAATCTAAGGAGCAGAGGGATGGAAGGTCCTGGCAGAGGGAGCAGGGCTAAGCGGGGTTCAAGCTTAAACACTGGGGTTCTGAGTGTGTTTTCCCCACCCCATTCTCCAGGCCCCACATGCCTGGCAGCCTTGTTCCTTGCTTTCCTAAGCCCAGCCTGGATCCTGGTGGTCTTCTACCTGGTCTGGCTCTATAGAGACAGAAACACACCCAGGACTGGAGGCCGCCGCTCTGCCTGGGTCCGAGACTGGACCATCTGGAGACATTTCTGTAACTACTTCCCCATCTCGGTAAGCCCTCCTCCCCATGGTGTACTGGGTGGGCCTCAGAAAAGACTCTTGGGACAGTCATCCCCCAAAGTCCAATCTCACTGGTGAATGGGGTGCCCACGGTCTGCCCCCCAGCTGGTTAAAACTGCAGAGTTGGACCCCTCCCAGAACTACCTCTTCGGCTTCCACCCGCATGGGGCCCTGGCGATCGGGGCCTTCGGCAACTTCTGCACAGAGGCCACCGGCTTCTCCCGCCTCTTCCCTGGCCTCCGTCCACACCTGCTCATGCTGCCCTGTTGGTTCAAAGTCCCTATCTTTCGGGACTACATCATGACTAGTGGTGAGGAGAGGGAGGTTTGACCTCAGGACCCCCCCAGTCCCTGCCGCCCCCTATTGCTCTGCTCTCCTTCTATCTGGGGTGCCTGGGCCCAGTTCTACCTTCCTGGTGTCTTCTCCATTCTTCTCTTGAAAACCCAGGCAACAGGTTCCCCAGCCTCTGACCTCCCCCTAGGTTTGGTCTCCTCTGACAAGGCCAGCGCGGTCTATCTGCTGTCTCGTCCTGGGGGCGGCCAGGTGGCAGTCTTGTCAGTGGGAGGGCCCCTGGAGGTGCTAGAGGCAAAGCCCGGGTCACTGAGCTTGCGGATCCGGAATCAGAAGGGATTCATTAAGTTGGCGCTGGAGCACGGGTGAGGAGGAGTGGCTGTTGCTGGGGAAGAGGGTCCCCCGGGGGCTGCTCCATGGGGAAGGAGCACCCATGCCCCACTGCCGCTGAGTCAGCTGCGAATCCATTCCTCCAGGGCCTCCCTGGTGCCTGTCTTCTCATTCGGAGAGAATGAGCTTTTCCAGCAGTTTCAGTACCCTCGGGGTTCCTGGGTACGGAAGGCGCAGGAAGCACTGCAGCGGCTAATCACAGTGGCTGTGCCGCTGTCCTACGGCCGCCTGGGGCTGCCGATTCCCTTCCGTGCGCCCATCCACACCGTCGGTGAGCCCGGGCCCCTTGCCTGCTCCCCTGGTCTCGTGGCCCTGCATCCTGAGGTGCTCTAGTTGGGGCCTGGTGTCCTGCACCTCACCTTATCCCTCGGCTGGCCGTTTTGCAAGCCTGAACTCTGTCCTGAACTCTGTGGGCGGGCGACTGGGTGGGATTAGGACTAAGCATCTCAGCAACCCCTCGCTTCCGGTTCCTCCCTCAGTTGGCGCCGCGATTCCTGTGCAGCGAAGCCCGAGGCCCAGCCAGGAGCAGGTGGACGCGCTGCACGCGCTGTACGTGGAGCGGCTCACCCAGTTGTTCGAGGAGCACAAGACTCGCTATGGTGTCCCTGCAAACAGGCACCTCATCCTCACCTAGGCGCAGTGCCCCCTTCCTGCCCCTCCCAGCCCCCTTGGCAACTGCGAGTGGGAGAGTGAAATTAAAAAGGGGAAAAGACCCTTGGCGCTTGTGTGTTTGTGCTTGTGGGAGAGGTGGGAGCGTGCCATAGGGCCAGAACTCTGGGGTAGCCTTGACACTCTCAGGGACCTGCAAACAGATAATGTCCAAAGTCTCCTGGTAGGCCGAGCTGGAGATCAAAGTCCCAGCTGGGCTCAGGCCCCCTGGCCAGTGCCTGGGACCCAGTGGGCAGGCTGGCCAGCTTCTTCTCATCAACTTCCTGCAGCAGTTCTTCAAGTGCCCAGGTGCCACGCCCCCCCATACACACACACACACACACACACACACACACACACACACACAGACACACCTCCAGCTATGCTCAGTGGCCTGCTCAGACCAGCCAACCCAGGAAGTCCAAAGATCAGTCTGGGAAGGACTCTGGAGATTCCGAGGTTCATGTTCCAAGAATCTCTCCGCCCACATACCTGGACACATTGGAGGGGACCTGTGGCCCCTCTGAGCCCACTCAAACCTTCACCATCTGTCCTCTGGGTGCCGGAGCCCTTCTGGCTCTGGGGAGCTACTGAGATGAGAGCTTCCACCGACACTGCGACCTCACTCCCTGCGAAACCCCGGCGGCAGAAGCAGTGGCTAGAAGTAGTGGGTGCTTACCAATATGTTCTGACTTTCCTCTTCATGGGTGAGAGGATGGGGGAGGGGGAAGGACTGGAGGGCTTGGAGGGCTGGAGGGAGGATAGCTTAGCCTGGATGCCTGAGGGCAGAGTGCATTGGGCCCACCCTGTGGGGTGGGGGGTGGGGGGTTGGGGGGGAGGGACTGGATATTTGGATGCTGGGATTGTTGGTGGAGGTGGTGGGGAGGGGAGAGGCTGGACTGAATGTCTGAATTGCAAAAGGGAATTCATTTTTCTTTCTCGCCTTCCCTCCAGGCCTCTTCTTCACCCTTCTTCTCTTCTTCCTCCTCTTCACATCTCTCTGGTCCTTCTCTGTTCTCTACTTTGTGTGGCTCTACCTGGACTGGGACACACCCAACCAAGGTAAGCTCTGGACAGGGGCCCAGGTAGTGAGAGATGGGGAAAGGAGGCTTCCAGGGACTCCCCCACCTCCTCTCTCTCTGCCCTGCAGGTGGAAGGCGCTCTCAGTGGCCGAGGAGCTGGACCGTTTGGAAACACCAAAGAGATTACTTTCCCATCAAGGTGATGGGTCACAGTCTGAGAGGTGGCCTCCTCTGCCTCCCTCACCTACCCCCACATACCTCTACTCACCCTTCCCCATCCTGGAGCCTGCGCCCCTGCTGCTTATGTTCAGGCAACAGGGCTGGAGGCAGAGTAATATATGAGAGGGGGCTCCTTGTATCCTTGACCTGAAGTCTGTTGAGGGTGAGGGCAATTCTTTTCAGCTGTCATCTTACCTTCTATGCTTTCACCCCTCCTTTAATCCTGCCCAACACCCTGAAGTTGGTGAAAACAGCGGAGTTGCCTGCGGACCGGAACTATGTGCTGGGTACCCACCCACACGGGATCATGAGCACCGGTGCCTTCTGTAACTTCTGCACCGAGAGCAATGGCTTCTCCCAGCTCTTCCCTGGGCTTCGGCCCTCGATTGCCACTCTGGCTGGCCTCTTCCGCCTTCCGATCTTTCGGGAATACATCATGTTCAATGGTGAGCCTCCAGCTGAATGGGAGGAAGCACCCATGGGCCAGAGCATGCCCCATCCCCACCAGGACTCACACTCACACACACACACACACACACACACACACACACACACACACGCAGAGAACCCCCACTGGGGACAGGGACCCAACCTGAACATTGACTCAGCTGGCAGTGGTACCAGTGAATAGCTTCACTGCTGGGCACCTTGGCACATGATGGGGGAGGTGAAGGGCTGGAGGGAACAGGACCTGAGACTCACACTTCCTCTACTAAAGGGTGGGGGTGAGGGCCAGGGAGCTGTGGATGGGGTGACTGCTCCTCACCTGCTCCTGCCCACAGGAGCATGTCCCGTGAGTCGCCAGAGCCTGGACTTTATCCTGTCTCGGCCCCAGCTTGGGCAGGCTGTGGCGATCCTGGTTGGGGGTGCCCAGGAGGCCCTGTATGCAGTCCCAGGGCAACACTGCGTCACACTTAGGAAGCGCAAAGGCTTTGTGCGCCTGGCGCTGAGGCATGGGTAAGTACACACGTGGGTCCTAAGGGCTGGAGCCATGCAGCTCAGCGAGAGCAGTCCGTTCTCTGTGGACATACTGTCTCAGCCCCTGACATCTGGGTCCCTACAGCTAGGACTCATGTCCCACATCTGGAGGCTCCTGTCAGCCCTTGAGTACCTTTCTTTGTGCCCAGCACTGCGCCAGACCCTCCCCAACTGGCTTCCTCCCACCCAAGTAGGGCAGGGTCATCTTGCAAATGGCAAGGCCCTGGGGCTCAGAAGCCCTGACCCTATCTCCAAGGCAAGATGTTGGGCTTGGTCCTTTACCTGTGAACAGGGATACTACCTACCCGCAACCGGTTGTAGATGTGAAGACCAAACGAGAAAATGAATATGGGAAGACCCACTGCACAGTCATGTGTCAACAAAATGTGGGCCCAGCCACATGTGGTGGTGCATGCCTGCAATTCTGGTACTTGGGAGGCTGAGACAGAAGGATTGCAGATTCAAGACCAGCCTCAGCAACTTAGCTGGACCCTCAGCAATTTAGCAAGACCCTATTTCAAACTAGAAAAATTTTTTAAAGGGCTGGGGGTGTAGCTTGGAGGTAGAATGTTCCTGGGTTCAATCTCCAGTACCAAAATAAAAAGATAAAAATAAAATATAATATGACTGGAGATGTAGCTCAGAGGTAGAATGCCCCTGAGTTTGATTCCTAGTAAAAGAAAGGAAGGAAGAAAGAAAGTGGCCTTTCATCTATTTTTTTTTTTTTTTTCCAGAACTGGTGATTGAACCCAGGGGCATTCTACCTCCAAGCCCCATCCCCAGCCCTATTTTTTTTTTTTTTTGTATTCTTTATTTTGAAACAGGATCTCATTAAGTTGTGGAGGGCCTCACTAAGGCCACGAACCTGTGATCCTCCTGTCTCGGCCTCCCAAGTACTGAGATTACAAGCGTGTGCCACCACACCCCACATCATCTAGCTCTTTCTTTGTAGTCATAATTATGTGCTTCGAAAGGCCCTGAAAAGTGGCATCATGAGGCCTGGGGAGGGACTTACACTGCCCCAAGAAGCCTGTCTTGGGGAACCCCTGTGTTAGATTTCCATCACTATGACAAATATCTGGAGCAATCTACTTACAAAGAGAAAGGTTTATTTCCACTCACAGTTTGGGAGGTTTCAGTCCATGGTTGGCTGGCCCTGTTGCTTTGGGCCAGTGGTGACGCAGGACATCATGACAGTAACATGTGGAGGAGCAAAACCGCTCACCTCATGGCCAGGATGCAGAGAGAGGGGAAGAAGAGACGGGTCCTCTCATCTTCAAGGGCATGCCCCCAAAGATGACGTCCCACCAGGCTCCACCTCCTAAAGGCTCCTCCACCTCCCAGTAGCACCACCCTGGGGATCAAGCCTTTCATACTTGGGCCTTTGGGAGACATATCCAAACCAGACCAACCTCTCTTCTCTCTGGTCTCCCTTCCTAGGGCCTCCCTGGTCCCTGTATATTCCTTTGGGGAGAACGATATCTTCAGATTGAAGACCTTTGCTGAAGACTCCTGGCAGTATCTGTGCCAGATCACTTTCAAGAGGATCATGGGCTTTTCTCCTTGCATCTTCATGGGCCATGGTCTCTTCTCGGCGGACTCCTGGGGCCTGGTGCCATTTGCCATGCCCATCACCACTGTGGGTGAGTGCTTATCTCCAGGAAGAAGGCTGCCACCGGCCATGTGAGCAGCAGAAGCTTCTCACTCACCTGTGTCTCCCCCTCCCTGCAGTGGGCCGCCCCATCCCTGTGCCCCAGTGCCTCAGACCCACCGAGGAGCAAGTGGACCACTATCACACGCTCTACATGGAAGCCCTGGAGCAACTATTTGAGGACCACAAGGAAAGCTGTGGCATCCCTGCATCCACCCACCTCACCTTCCTCTAAACTTGGCCTTGGCCTCCCTGCAGAGCCCCCAGGCCTAGGACATGGACGCTTCTGTCTCTTGCCATACTCCATCCCTCAATAAATGCCAGTTCTGGAAGGGAGCATGTCCACACTTACTTGTTGCATCCTGATGCTCCATGAAGTTACCATCCTTAGACAGGTCTCAGGACCCTGAATTCTCCTGCCAGTGAGGCTTAACTCTGCTGTGTGACCTTGGATAAGTCCCCTGTCTTTGCTGAGCCCCTTCTCTCTCTGTAATAAAGAACATCTGCTAGCTGGGTACTCTGGCACATGCCTGTAATCCCAGTATTTTGGAGGCTGAGACAGGAGGATTGCAGGTTCGAGGACAGCTTTAGCAATTTAGCAAGACTCTCAGCAACTTAGCAAGACCTTGTCTTAAAATAAATGCATACATAAATAAAACAGGCTGGGAGCTGTAACTTAAAGACTTCCCCTGGGTTAATCCCCAGTACCATAAAAAGAAGAAGAAGAAGAAAAAGAAGAAGAAGAAGAAGAAGAAGCAGCCAGCATGGTGGTGCACACCTGTAATCCCAGAACTTGAAAGGCAATTTAGTGAGACTCTGTAATTTAGCAAGACCCTATCTCAAAATAAATACATACACAGTACTTGGAAGGCTGAGACAGAAGGATTACAGGTTTGAACCCAGCCTCAGCAACTTAGCAAGGCACCCAGCCTTAGTGAGACCCTCTTGCCAAATAAAAAATAAAAGGGCTGGGGATGTAGCTCTGAGGTAGAAAGCCCCTGGTTTCAATTCCTAGTATTGCAAATAAATAAATACATACATACATGAATAGGGCTAGGGGGCCGGGCCTGGTGGTGCACGCTTGTAATCCCAGCATTTGGGAGACTGAGGCCGGAGGATCCAGGTTCGAGGCCAGCCTCAGCTACCTAGTGAGGCATTCTGCAACTTAGTGAGACCCTGTTTCAAAATAAAGAATAAAAAATAGGGCTGGGGATATAGCTCGGAGGTAGAATGCCCCTGAGTTCAATCTCCAGTACCACAAAAAAAAAAAAAAAAAAGGTTAGGGGGTGTAACTTGAAGGTTGACTGCTCCTGGTGTCAATCCCCAGTACCACAGAAGAAGAGCTGGGCATGGTGGCACATGCTTGTAATCCCAGCATTTGGGAGGCTGAGACCGGAGGATCCGGGTTCGCGGCCAGCCTCAGCTACCTAGTGAGGCACTCCGCAACTTGGTGAGACTCGGTTTCAAAATAAAGAATAAAAAATAGGGCTGGGGGTGTAGCTCGGAGGTAGAATGCCCCTGAGTTCAATCCCCAGTACCGCAAAAAAAAAAAAAAAAAAAAAAAAGAATCAGGACTTTACCCTGAGGAGCTCCATCCCAGGCCTCAGGGATCCTGTCCCCACTGGTTCCAGCCTTCAAGGTCTGGCTTGTTACCTAGAAATGAGAAATGAACCCAGTGGCTGTCCTGGTGCTGTGACAGTGGCTGTTTTTTGAG